>JBBPRP010000242.1:0-19032 GCA_038093135.1 Leccinum longicurvipes
AACAACTCGCCTCATAATGCCAGCTTGACACCCCCACATACCCACGCCGCTGGTTATTCTGGTGTGTCAGCGTATGCTAACGTGAGCTTTGGCAACGTTGGACTCGCAGGATCATTAAACGATCCCTACCAGAGCTATGGATACGGGATGTAAACGAAGAGTTTCGTCCGCGCTACCATTGACCACATCGCAACCTTCCAGCCGCTCCTTAATGCCATATTTCTATGTATATTCTATCTCGCTTGCGTTTGACGCCCGATACCTCCATTTGCTTGTTGCTGGCCTCTCCTTGTCTCTCTGGAGTACCCTTTCATCTATGGGCATCGGCCGACCTCGATCATATCATCTCGTGCACTTGTACTCTGGTCTGGCATACACAATTCCAACCCCGTAGCTATTACTTGATCTTGCTTTCTGAAACAGAACGTTCACTTGTCTTGCCCCCTTTTCTTTCCTACATTCCCTTATCTGCCGCATTTGTACAGCCTTAATCTTCCACTCATCTAAAGCAATGTCTGTTTAATGGCGAACCATGCTGCAGCACTACCTTGTGTACTTATTGTGCAATTTATGCGTCGTTGCTTTCTGGATCTAAAATTGCTCATTGTGTTTGTTTGAAGTCTGCCTCGACCTGAGTCTTCCGTCGGTTACATATGTCAATGTCAACGCCAGCAGTCAGGTCGGCAAAGCGAAAGATTCCGCGTCCCCGGACTTCCCCAGAAGCGAATATTCAGATTCGTTTGCCAAGACCAGCAACTCCCACGGGGGGCGTGATTTAAATACTTACTCGGATCAAAAACTGCCCGCTCGGACTCCACAAGAAAAAAAGACAGACTGCGCGCCTTGTGACATTCTTTTATAACTTCTTCCTCTCCTTCCACGGTCCAATGCGTTCCCGCATCGCATCTGCCCTTGCTTTGGGCAGTGTCCTTCTTTCTGGCGTGCATGCCATCCAGTCCGTATCGCGGGCGGGCAGATACCTCTACACCAGCGCTGGTAATCGTTTCTACATCAAGGGTATCGCATACCAGGAGCAAGGTCTGCCCTTCCCATCTTGTCGCACCGCAATTCATCTCACTTCCCCTCTTTAGGTGTGGTCTCTTCCGACGCAAGTAGCCCCTTCCTCGAGCCCTCCACCTACATCGACCCACTGTCTAATGGCACCAACTGTCAACGGGACTTGCCTTACCTCCAAGAACTTGGGGTCAATACCATTCGTGTCTACAGCGTCAACTCGGCCCTTAACCACGACACGTGCATGCAACTGTTCAGTGGTGCTGGAATTTATACTATGTCAGTGATTTGCGCCCACGTCCGGCAAGGCTTGACCGTACCGCAGTATCGATTTAGCTCTGCCTGTGAATGGCTCCATCGATAGAGATTCTCCGTCGTGGACCACAGCCCTTCAAGACCAGTATCTCGAGACCATTCAAGCCTTTTCAAAATACGACAACGTTCTGGCCTACAACGTTGGAAACGAAGTCGCCACCGCACCTAACGAAACAGTCGCTGCTACCTTCGTGAAAGCAGCCGCCCGCGATGTAAAGGCATACCTGTGAGTGTCGTGAGGCTGTCCGCCTTCTTCCCCTGAACCGAATTTACGTCAGCAACTCCATCAAATCGTCCGTTCTCGTCGGATATGCTGCCATTGATGGTGACTCGTCTTGGATCCTTCCCCTAGCTGAATATCTCTCCTGCGATCCCTCGGGCGGTAATTCCGGTTCCACTGCGATTGATCTCTACGGGCTTAATAACTAGTACGTATCACAACTCTAGCCTTGAACCGAGGCGCCTAACACCCGTGTAGCCAGTGGTGTGGAAACTCCACCTTCCAAGCGTCGTATGCTGGGACGGAAGCGCTCTACTCGGCCTACAATGTCCCCGCCTACTTTAGCGAGTTTGGTTGCCCCACCAATCCAGTGACAGACTGGAGTGAGGTTGGGGCTCTTCTCAGCTCCGATATGTCCCCTGTGTGGTCCGGTGGCGTTGCCTTCTCCTACTTCCCTGCGACGGCGTCAGATGGGGACTATGGAATCGTTTCAATCTCCTCTGACGGTAGCACGGTCACCGTCAATCAGAACTTCAACAACCTCAAGACCCAGTATGGCGAGGCATCGCCTCCTAATTCACCCTCCCAGAGCGCAGCTGGATCGACGAGCTACCCCTCCTGCCCACAACAGAACTCAACGATGCTTGCTTCTACCACCTTGCCCCCTACACCCAACCTCGCTGCTTGCAACTGTCTAGAGAATACCCTGAGTTGCCAGTTCACTCCAAGTACTTCGAACTATAGTGCAATTGTCGGGTCGCTGCTTGATTATGGCTGTAGTCTGCTTGGACAGTCTGGCGGCACTTGCGCTCCCATCTCGGCCAATGGCACCAGCGGCGTGTATGGCGCAGTGTCTGCCTGTGATCCAAGTACGTGGCGATTTTTCATGTATCATGAGTCGAACTTCCTAAGATTATTTCCATAGCTGTTATGCTGTCCTGGGTGATGACCCAGTACTATCTCGACAACAACGATAATTCGCAGTCCTGCAGCTTTGGCGGGAATGGAACCGTCAACACTCACGCACCGTCGAGCACTGGTGCAGCCAATGCGGCTGCTTCGTCCTGCTTGGCCAGTGCGACTGGCACCTCCGTCCCCACGCTTCCTGCTGGTGGTACCTCTAGCTCGGGTGGCGGTAGTTCCGGCGGGGGATCGGGCTCCTCTCCTTCTGGCACCAATGGTGCCGCTGCGCTCAATACGAAGGCTTTAGTAAGCGTTATCATGTTCGTAGTGGTTGGAGTTGTGAGCGGGATGTGGAGCCTGTCTTGAGAAAAAAATGTGCTAGCGAGGACAATTTCTTTTTCGTTTTATTTGGACGATATATGGTTTTGTGGACGATTTTGTGTAATTTACGGTTTTGGTTATAATTTTTAGTGAGAGTGATGAGTCAGATTGAAAAATAAATAAAACAAATAAAAAGTTGCGAGTGTTTGTCCAATCGTTAGTTTCTTTTTACCGCGATGGGTCCAAACGCACACGGCACCGACTGGAGCCTGGCTGACGACGAATTCGATACAGCGATGGGCCCCGCTACCACTCGCGAAATGGACAACGCTACAGGCGACGTCCAGCTCGACGACGCTGGGCCACCTGCAGATTTGGTCACCGGCAAGGCCTTTGAAGAGCCCCACGGTGGCAAGACAGAATCTACTCGTGAAAGACAAGTCAAGGTGCTTAGGTCTTATCCTCTCGTTTTTGCTCTTTAGTTCCTGCTCTGCTGCTCTTGTTGTCTCCTGTACTCTGCCCTCTTTGCGTCGATGTTCTACGCTCTGCGCAGTTCGTGCTCTGGGGGGCTACACTGCCGACTGGCATTGGACTGCGATCTGACCTTTTCGACGCCACGATTGGTTCCCTTGTCTACTTGCATGCTTGTCTGGACCGTGTTCTGCTTCATGCTCTCGCCTTCTTGTTGTCGGTTCCCTCCTTCGTCTGGGCCCGGTATTGAACTCTGCGCCACTTAGCCGAATAAAATTTACATCGGTGGTCTCCCCGAAAATACTCGCCCGGAGGACCTGCGAAACTGCTTTGGAAAAATTGGCGATATCATCACCATCGAGCTCAAGTAAGTTTTTCAGCTTCTAAAAGGAGCTCTCGTTGACGCCCCTCTTTTTTCTTCTTCCAAGACTCGGGTATGGTTTCGTGGTAAGATGATACGCGATCGCTTTTATTTGTGTTTATCGTTGACATATATGGTGTTTGTTTAGGAATTCGATAGCAGAGAGGCTGCAGAAGAAAGCATCACTAGGTACAACGACGGGTACTTCATGGGTAACAAAATCCGCGTCGAGGCTTCCCATAGCCGAGGACGGGCGTTCAAGCGTCCTGATGATCCTGGTGCATGCTTCAGATGCGGTGAAAATGGTCATTGGGCAAGGTACGTGCGCTGTTTTCCAGGTATTGAATATAAACTTTACCTGCCATGACAGGGAGTGCCCTAATCCGAGTACTCAATCGTGAGTGTTGATTACTGATGTTCGCCGTTCGTCAAAGCTCAGCCTATCTTCAGCGATAGGCGCGGCGGCCCCGCCTATGAATCGTCCTCGCACGATCGCGGTTATTCTAGTCGTGATTACAGTCACCATCAGTCCAAGGATTCTCACTCTTATCGAGACGAGTATTCGCGTCAGGCAGGCTCGAGGGATGATCGCTACTATGACACTGCCCCGGCTGCAGCCCCTCAGTCGCGAGAGCAGCGCCGGGCCATGACCCCCCCTCGCGACCGTCGTGACAATGCTCCTTCACGTCGTGAGTATGATGACAGTGGCGCGCGAAGTCCTCCCCCACAGGCCGCGCAGGCTGCGTCTCGTTACGAGCGGAGTGGACACCACAACTCTGAGAGGGACTACACCTCGAGCAGGGCACAACCTCATCGTGATACGTACGACCGATATGATAGGCGCGCTCCATATTCCGAGGACAGAAACGCGTCATATTCACAGCAAGGTGGTCGGGCCCGAACTCCCCCTGGCCCTCCGCCAGCCGCGAGAGAGGAATATGACAAGCCGTCTCGGTAAGAGTGCAATTCGCTCCGCTCGTTCAAAAATCGATGATTGTGTGCTCCAGGGGCAATTATCAAGGGTACGAAAGTCGTAGTAGGCGTGCGGCAACGCCACCACCTCCTTACCCAGGCAGCGGCGCAAACGGGTCTCGTTCTCGGTATGTTCAAACGTTGTGTTTATCGCTCTATAGTTCTATGTAACATCCCATCCCCCAGACGCCGCTCAATTAGCCCGCCCCCGCGATATGATTCGAGATATGGTGGTCAGGCTCAGTCGGACAATGATAGGTATGGCCCTGCGCGGGAAGGGGCACGTGTCAGAGATTATCATCGAAGCAACCGCACCGAGGAATACAGTCATAGGCGATCTTAATCTGACGAAAGTGGCTTGGATGTGTAGATCTGTGGCACGCGTCTAATTTTGCTTGTCGTTTCGCCTCATCTCAGCTATCTAAAGTATTCGAATCGTTTCCCCGTACTCATTATGTCGAATCCTTCACCATGGCCAGCAGTGCCTCTTTGTCCTTGCTCGCGTACACCAACGTGCGAAAGATGCCATCCTCTTTCTGCAAAAGCTGGTTGGGGGTATCGAGCTCGACCTGTGGTGTAGGCGTTAGTTCTGAAGGCATCCCGCTGCTCTTGGCCCTTCAAAGACTCACGATGCGCCCTGCGTCCAAGACCATCTATTAATCAGCCGTTAACGTGTCTCGTGCATTCCAGGAACAACTACGATACGCACGATGCGGTCGGTGTCCATAACTGTTTGCAACCTGTGGGCGATAATAAGTTGGGTGACCCCTTTCATTTCTCGGAGGGTCCTGTGAATGATGGTGTCCATCTTGTGGTCTGGGATACCAGGGGGGGAAAGTCAGCACGAGAATTCTTTCTGACCTTTGAGTGATACGTTTACACACCTATTGCAGACGTGGCTATGAAAAAGTGACAGCAAGCGAAACCAGATCAACGACCCGGACACGAAGAAAGAAACATAATACATACCTTCGTCGAGGACGAGAAGTTTGCTCTCTCGAACCATTGCGCGCGCTAGCGCCAGAATCTGCCTCTGACCCACGGAGAGATTAGACCCTCCGGCCGTGACGTGGGTGTCGAGCGTTAGTTTGAACCCGTTGTTGTTACCAGTGCCAACACTGCTGTTACTGCTACTGCCAGTATCGTGGCTCGACTCTTGCAGCTCGGAAAGGCCCGCGGCTCGGAGGGAGTCGTTCAGGATTGCATCGTCAAACTGATCGAACGGGTCGAGATTCTGGCGAATCGTCCCGTCGAGGAGTTCAGCCTGATCGAGGTAGGTAAGCTCGTTTTCCCAATCAAACAAAAAGGTCGAGAGTTCGTACGGATTGAGGGATGACGGTCAAACTTGAACGTAGAGCCTCGAGTTCGATGGACGAGGTGAGGATACCGTCGTAATACACCTCGCCTTCAGTGGGAAGGCAGCGTAGGAGAGAGAGCGTGAGCGAGGTCTGTTTTCACGGCGATCAGTATAAGCGGGCAGAACGGCCCGGGTCAAGGGGAATAAACAGCTCCAGTTACCTTGCCACTTCCAGTGCGACCGACTGCGAGGGTCTTTAGGTTCTTTCGTAATGAGGTGGGGGACGAGCTACGCACCAATACCGATTCGCTCTCCGGAGCGGATGTGGAACGACAGGTCGTGGAGTACATTGGGACCATCCTAAAGAATTGTTCAGGCTATTGTTTTCGCGAGAGAAAAAGAAAGGGCTGCTGACACTAGAGTAGCGAGCAGACAAATTTTCCACTCGCAAGTCTCCAGAAGCTGGCCAGTATGCGGGTGGACTGGGTTTGCTGATCGGCTCGGTTTCCTGTTCGATGGTCAGGTAGCTCGCAATACGTTCGAGACTGAGATAAAACATGATCATTCTCTCGACTAGCGCATCCCTGGCTTGTCCTGGAACCTACCTGTTGCCTGAAAGTCCTGGTCAGTACAACCACTCACGCTTTTATCGGTGCTGCCGTACCGTTGACTTCCGTCTCGTTGTACTTTATTATCCACCAAAGGATGAACTCACTGAGCGAAACTGAATGATCAGGGCGTCAACGAAGCACGGCAACTTTATGTGATCGGGCCACACCTGCCATGACCATAGAAAATCCGACGTTAGATGGGTTGACGTTGTGGTGCCCGTATGTCATATACGTCGCCAGTGCTGCCACAAACAAAGCTCCAAGAAATTCCAGTCTAACGAAGACCCAGCTAGATGATATTAGCACGATGATCAAGTCATGCCCGCATTGCCATCTCACCAGTTGAGAGCGTGAAAGGTACGGGCCACTCGGGTGTAGTGGTCGATGGATAAATGGTACCTCTGGATGAACATGCTTTGTGCACCAAATGCGCGGACGGAGACTAGAAGGCTAGGTCTCAGAATGCGAGGCGTCCATCACGTATGATAACAAGCGACTTACCCAAGCCAGTGAGGGCAGCACCCAGGTGTGTTAACACGGGCGATTTTGCATTGCTAAGCTCCCGTTTGACACTTAGTTCAGCCTTCATGTACATCTGTCCGTACCAGGCGCCGATGCCAGCAACGATCAAGCTGGGTAGTGTAAAAGGCGGGGCCAAGTAAAGCAGAGCAGCGAGCCTGACTAGCATTATGACGGTGAACTCTACCAATAGCGCGAGACACTCGGGGAACATCCCGTCCACTGTGCGAGTCAATGAAAAGATTGTAGGTATAGACGTATATGAGTACCTGTGCCAATGTCCTGAGTACATCTTGTGATGACTCTAGCAATGGGGGTCGTGTCCAACCATCTACGAGGGCGACGATCAGATGTGATGAACTACTAGAGAATGGTAAACGGAGCACCTGAACGTTACACCAAAGATCCGCTCCATGAATCGGTCATGAATTGTCTTGGAGGCTCTTACCAAGCCAAACACTTTCATCGTGCATGTCAGCGTATACAGGACAGAGGTACCACACGTAATTAAAGCATAGATCATGATGTTGCTGAGGGAGGATTTCAGGCACGATTCAAACAAACGGCGATCGGGGGCCTTACTATCCAACGTTGACCACGCGGGGTCCCTGGTATTGCTCAACCCAGTAACCAAGATACCACGTTTGAACGGTGAGGGTGATGTGCGTGGCGAACAGACCGAAAATAAACAACCCGCAGTTCAAGATGGGCGAGCGACCTCCCCAACCGAGGAGGTAGAGCTGAACTAGAAACAACTTCAGTGGAAGAGAAGGATCGCTAAGGACACCATTGTTTACTTGCTGACCAACCAACGTGACCCTCAGCAACCTCTTCGGCCGTTGTCAGGGTCCCACCCTCCGATACAGTAGCTACTCCAGCTGATACGGTTTTAGTCACCAATGAAGAGGAACTATCATTCGAATCATCGACTTCAAGCTTCTTGCCTTGGTCTGCATCAGGGACATTCGCGTCTTCGCCATCGTCGGATTTTAATGGACCGTGACTCTGGACTTGACCCTCGTTATCAAGAATGACCAAATATCGGGCGATATCGCGGACGAGTGATACGTTGTGTGTCTGATCATATGAATTCAGGAGGGGGAGGCAAACACGATTCCCTACATACCACCATGATGATGGTTCTACCCTTGACCAGCTTGCCTCGGAAGCAATGGTCGATGATCCAGCGACTAGTGTGGACATCCAATGCTGCGAAAACCTTTGGGGGGCTCGTCAATGCCTTGTGGTACTTTTACGCCACCAACTTTCTTACATCATCGAGGAGAAGTATTTGCGCAGAGGAATAAATGGCCCGCGCCAATGTTATTCTCGCCTGTCCCGTTGTCAGTTCAATCTCACAATACACTCAGGCGCTTTCGCTTCACCTTTTGTCCCCCACTGTCCCTGCGCGTAAGAAATACGTAAGAAATGACCATGAAACACGAACCTCAGTGTTATTCCCTTTTCTCCCACTTCAGTAAGATCACCATGTTCCATACGCTCCAAGTCAGGTTCAAGTGCACACTGAAACAGTACTATATACGATTTCAATTAATTAGACTTGGGCTGATGCAAAGAACATATAGCAACCGACCCTCTGTGTACCGGCCCTGATCGAAATCTGAGCCAAAGATAATATTATCCTATTTTCTGATCAGATAGTTCAACCCTCTCTTATATTCTGGCACTCACTCGAATGGTCTGGTTCAGTATCCATGACTCCTGAGCAGCATACGCGACACCGAGATGCCGGGGAAATCTGCACCAAGACGAAAGTCCAGATGGGTGAAAATGCATCTCTCCGAGAAGGGCCATGAGTAATGACGTTTTTCCCGAACCCGTCGGTCCAGTAATTAGATTCAATTCTTTGGGTACAAATACGAGTTCGTCGTGGATGTTGAGGGTAAAGTGTCTGTTACGAGGGGTTGATGCGCCTGATACGTTTGGTTGTGACTTAGTCCAAGAGAAAGTGGCATGCGAGATCCCGATAGTGTCAACGGCAGTATCAGTGTCGCCAAGTTCATCCTGGGCGATCCCGCTTTCAATGTTTCTTGGAAGTTCACGAATGACATCATTCTTGGATGGATTTAGCCACAGCAAGTGGTCAAATCAGGCTCAATACACACGATTGATAGGAAGGCGTTGATGCGATCAAGTGCGACCTTTCCTAGATGTCACCGTTAGTTCGTATCTGAAGCATGAAGAGTGCACAAGACCTTGGATGAAGTTAGGTACAGTAGCCGCCACTACGTGGATTTGCGTATGGAGGATGTCAAACACTACAGGTCGATCCATCACTGCATCTGGATGATGAAATGAGGCAAGCGAAGCTTACCGGCAATTGACGAGAATACAACGGACGCTGAGAAACATTGTCATTAAGGATTCACCGGACAGTTTGATCACTTGCCCGTGAGATTCTGCTTGGCGACTAGTGTCTACCGTATATGCAATTAAATACTCGACTGACTTAAGCCCACAATGTTGGGAAACTCACGTAGGCAGAATAGGTGATTATCATGACAGTGATTGGTATAACAAAGCTATGAAAATGTTATGATGATTACCCGTTTGCCTCCGGATCAGAAGCTAGACACACTTAACGATGGTATTCAAAACTTGAAGCAGATTGCGCTTCTTGATCCAGGCAAGTTCTTCCGCACGTCTGTCCTGAATTCTGCTACTGATCTTGCGCTCCCATCCAAAGAGCTTGATCATCCGGAGAACATTCATGGCTAAGTTGAGTCAGAACCCCGAAACCCATGCGACGAAGAGCTAAATTCGTACGCACTGTCGCTCACAAGTTGCACCCTACCATCGGTCTGTGGACGTGAGCAAAAAGAAAAGGTCAACATAAATAAAAATAACTTTTCTCATTTTTTCTACTTCTACGCCTTGGAACATGCTGAGCAAGTATCCAGGGACCGGGAACAGCAATACCATGCCCACAGCGCCAGCCAGAGCACTGCATCGCGTCAGTCAGAGAATATTATCGAAGTAATTCAACTTCTTACCTCCAGCCCAGTATACTGTAAAGAAAGGCAATGCATAAGATGATCTGTAAAGGGACGCTAATGCCTTTGTTCCATTAGCATCATCGTATAAAGAAGTATGTTTATAGCAGGTTACCAGTCGGAATTAAATCCTTAGCGTCCGTAACACTCTTCATATCTACCGTCACGTGATTGTTGATAGTCCCGACGAGGTTAGTTTGAGTCGCTTGATTGTCCGACTTAGTCTCGTCTGAAGATAAGCAGTTGCTCTCACTGCCCTGGGGTCTAATCCGCAAGGCATGCTTGAATATGAGATCCGAAAGAAGTGCCTCCAAGCACACTACAACCCGAGTCTGCAAAGCAATCGTCCGCCGAGATATACTCACGAGATCAAATAACTTACTTCGACAAAGATAGACCATTGGCACGCGATAGAATACATGAACTGACTGGAGAAGAGGAGCATGATCCATACTATCGGTCGTATGGTTGTTCCTTTCCCTTGGGTTTCTAAGTACCTGGGCAGTCGACGATAAGTAATGGCAGATAACTACCGAGAGCCAGACCCATACGAGAGGAATTGTTCCAACGCAAACGGATTTGCAAGATTTAGGATGACCTTCGCTATAGCTAAAAACACCAGCATAGCACATTCTGGTGCTAGCCAATAATCAGATATTAATCAAGTTCGTCCTTAGCAAGAAGACGTCGAACTCACAAAAAGCCTTCAACAAACCAAAAATGACATGAGGTCTGTTTGTTTCGTGAGATTCAAAGTGCTGTGAAAGTATTAATCTTCAATTTGACAACATACGCGTTTGAAGCTTACGTGGGTATTCCGAGAAACCAATTCTGCGACGTGATCATAGTCAGCGAGAGGAAACAGCGCGTCTGGAGCAAGATGCCGAGATTTAGATGCTACACTGATCAATGGGTTCAGCCACGAGTAAAGCAAGAGTGACGACAAGGAGGCAGTTTGTTCTGGATGAGGTTCCTTTGGCAGTACCTGGAAGGGTAAATTACATGGTGTAAGCAATGATATTGGAAGCTAAGCATACGTACTGTGTCATTTGCAGGTCGATATTCACGAGGACTGGCGAGTGGTATGACGATCCCGAGGATTACAAGTAATGTATCTTCTACTGCACTATACGCATCTAGTTGGTGCGTTAGCCCACCCAAAGTAAAGAATGGCCAGAGGTCGTGATATGCGATAACACCAAAGACACAGAGGAAAATGACATCAGAGTGTCGCGCCAACTGGCTACTCCCAAAGTTAAGACCAAGAACCAAAAGTAGGGTGAGAAGCGTTGCGTAGGCCTATGGCAAGCATTGAGACGTAGTAGCGCGTAAATCCAGGTTTCAACTGACGATTGCGATGTAGAGAGTCCCAACTACTTCACGGCCTGGTGGCCGGGTGTTTTTGTGCATCCATGCAATAACAATGGTCAGCGCGAGCAATGTAGATACGAGCACCCTAGCGGCATTGAAGTATACTATCGGTGACGGGTATTTCAAGCTATGGCTTTTGCGTTTGCCACGCTTCCTTCGTATGGAGGAAATTGACAAGAGCAAAATCGATCCCACCACAAGTATCAACGGGGGAAGGTCTTCGATTTCAGGATGTAGTCCGTCCATGATCTTGAATACTGTATATGGAGGTATCACTTCAAGTCGAATACCATATGAAGAAATGGGCACCTACACGAACGGTAACAATTTGGTTCGTTGAAGTTTGAGATCAAGCTAAGAGGGGAATGGGCAAAGTAAAAGTAAAACGCTTCGACTGCAGCGCTGAGTTGGTCCGAATGAAACCTCGTCATCCCATACGCGTCTCGTTTATATAAGGGTTCTGGCCATATCTACTGTGCTTGTTCCCAGTAGCCCCATTGAGTGCGCTGCTGTGGAGTCGCGGCTACCTGCTGACACGCCGGATAAAGACACCCATCGCGGCGGGCTTGGTGACCATGTGCACTTTGTCCGCAGGCCGGAGCAATGGGAGAATTGGAATATCCAGACCCCGTGGGATTTTCAAAATGACAGACGAATAAGGGGGTTGTATATGTATGTATGCTACATCTGCTTGCGGGGTTTACCGATGCCATTCTTAGTGCAAATCGTCAGAGTATCCACGAAGTCCCCACGTGACATAGGATCAGAGTGTCCAGATCTTCACCGTTGAATCACGTCCACCCGAAGCGAGATAGCGGTCCATATACCGGAGGCGATCCACCGGCCGGGTGTGTCCGTTTGTCCACAGCGTAGAATGTTGCATGGTAGTGCGGTTATAGATCTGTGAATAAGAGGAACTGCGCTTAGAACGCTAAACCATGAATACAATGTGCACAGTATACCTTCACGCCATTCTCCCCTGTGGCTGAAACGATTTTTCGAGTGTCAAATTGCAGTGCAGTCACTCCGTGGTCGTATTTGATGGTTTCGAATACCCCGCCAGAACGCACGTCCCATATCTCCAAAAAGGAGTAAACGTGAGTTGTATGACCCAACCTGATGACAAGTATCCATACGCACTCGAATCGACTTGTCCAAACTGCCACTAACGATATGGATCTCGTCGAACTGTAGGCAAGTTACGGGTCCTGTGTGGCCGAGTAGAGTCCGATGGGCTTGGCCAGTACGCACTGCGGACAATGAACTCCTTGAGGATACCGGTACTAAAAGGCACTTACTATCCCACATCCTGACCGCGCCATCGCCACTCCCACTTACGAGCCCGTAACCCCAGAACTGGACATCGCCTACAAAATCCTGATACATGTCCCAACTCCCGTCGGCATATGGTGGTGTTGGTATGGCAAATGTCCCTGTAACTGCGGCTGAACCAGAAAATGGCATCTGGCTACCAGGTGGGGCGACTTGTGAGTGAGTAATCGCCCAAAGGATATCCATCGTGAGCACACATTGACCAGTGGTAAGATCCCACTGGCGAAGCGTCTTGTCCGATGCACCGGTGACCTATGAAGAGTCAACAAAGTGGCATGCAGCGTCGCGAACGACATTCACCAAACACTCGTCTTCGAAATAAAGAGCTGTGACTGCCTTGCTGTGTCCATCGAAAGTCCTCACGCAAGGCCCGTCGAAGTCTGTGCCAGCGTCGCTTGCTGTAGTTGACCTTGTATATTCTGCCTTCTCAACGAGCTCCCCATCATGGTGCGAGCTCGAGTCTTCTTCTAGAACGTCACTCAGACCGTCCTTCTCCCAGTCGTCATCTACGAGACGAAGATCCCATAATCGAATGGACCCATCTTCGCTGCCGGTCAGGCACAAATTGTCTTCTACTTGGATGCACTTCACCGCGCCGCGGTGTCCACGTAGACGGCCGATTTCAGATCCCGTCATCAAGTCCCAAACCCGTGGCTGAGGGTCATCCTGTGACGAGCTGACCAATGTTCCATATGGTTCTGAGAAATCAATAGCAGTTATAGGTGTCGAATGGCCTTCCAAGGTCTTGCATGACTCGTAAGTGATGAAACGGAACACAAAATTAAGCAAGGTACCATGAATGCTATAGCAGGAGGAAGCTCGTCGTGTTCGGAGGGTAAGAAGACGGGTCCTGAAGCGGGGTGAGGTGCAAGCGAGAGGGTAACACTCGTAGGACATACCTTTTCTCCGCCGCGAAGGAGGAAAATAATGAGACTGAGGGGTGATGACTTTGTGATGTTTGGAGGTTGTGTCTTCGAATTCTAACCGTTCCTGAATGCCTTGCACTGCTGTGTGGTAAGGTGAATGATACGAGCCAAGAAGGAGTGAACGCACGCTCAGCATCCAGTTCTAAATCGTCTTCCTGTATTTTCAGTAGGTCGCGTTGTAATTGGTCGCGAATTAGATCTAATGCTTTAATCTTGCTTTCGACCTCGGAGATCTCGCTCTGGATCAAACTCTGTGGCGGCATCGCATGGAGGGGCGAAGAGAGACATCGCAAGACGTGCACGTACCCGCCGTACGTGCAAGTTCTCCTTGTCGCCAACGATTTCTGCAGCTTGTCGCGTGAGCTCGTCCTTGCCTAAAATCTTGGTGGTGCTCAGACTTTCCCTAGTTCTCCTCTTCCCCTTGCGTGATTTTTGGTCCACTACTACCACATCGTCTTCACTGACGACACTATGTCCGTCCTCGGTATCGTCGTCCAACATGCCCCTCGCCTGCAAGCCTAGCTTCCTCAAGCCGACTTTGGGCACGTCTACATTTCGCAGGTGCCGCCGCCTCGTCCGGTTCTTCTCGGAGCTGGGTATTGTGGCATTGAATCCGCGCAAGAGGCTGACGTCGGAGGCAACACCATCGGGCTCTGGAACGTCGGTGTCGAGCAGCTCCTGGGTTGCTTCGGCGACTTGGAGGTCACGAGAGGTGACGCGGCGATTTCCGAGGGTGAAATGGAGCGGGGCGCGTCCGAGGGTCGCAAAGTCCATTCTGGGGCCACCTTTGGTGCCGGTAATTGTCCCGCGCGAACGGGAGGACACCGTTGCGGTTGCGGAGATCATCCTCGGTGTCATAATGACGGGCGCGACTGCATGGCACACGAAAATAGGTCGTGTCAGAGGGCGGCTAGGGAAAAAGAAAGGTAAGAACTGACGGTCGGAAAGGATCCTAGTGGAGTCCTCCTTCTTATGTGAAAAGGGGGCGAAGAGAGCTTTGGACATGATACGCAGCTTGGCCTGCGCGGAAGGCGGACCGGGCTGAGAATCAGAAGACTTTGCGCTGGTCGGCTTTGAGGTCATGCCGTCGTTGCATTCCGGATGAGAGGACTGGAAAAGGCAAGGAGCGAACCACCTGGGCTAAAAAGGTATGTTTTTCACACGATCACACCACGGTCTAGACCTGTGACATCATAGCACGTGATTAGACGGAAAGACTTATGGGAGGGAGCGGCCTTGCTGTTGTCATTGCCTTGATGTCCGACGATTTCTTTTCGAACGTGCCCGTTAGACGTCCTGCTCATTCACCCCCCGCCAGCGTAGACACTCACGACGACTTCGCACAGGCCATCTCTATTCGCTTTGGCTCTGCCGATCTCCGCACCGCCCGTCTCCTACCCGGTGATCTTCCCCCCCACCACGTCCATTCCTCCACTCACACGCCTGCTCTCCCCCACCCCCCGCCTCCTCCCTCCCGTCCATCCACCCAACAGTCCTTCTCCTCAATACCACCCTCTGCCCTCGCTCCTTACCTTGCTCACCCTCACAACCTCGTCCTCGACATCCGCCCACATGCAGCCCACGCAGCTGCCCGCGTCAACCACGCCCTCTCTCTGTCCGTCCCGACAACCCTTCTCAAGCGTCCCCTTTTCTCCCTTTCAAAACTCTCACAGATGCTCCCCTCTCCTTCCTCTCGTGCCCGCTTCGCAGACTGGTCCTCTGCATCATGCATCCTCGTCTACGACTCTGATTCTGTCTCCTCTCCCGATAATAGCATCATCGCAGGCCTATTACGCAAATTTCGCAACGAGGGTTTCATGGGTGAGCTAGGTTGGATCCGCGGCGGTTTTCAGGCCGTATGGAGGGAGGCTCGTGACCTCACAACCACGGAACAACCCGTCCAAGAAGAAGACGACCCCGAGGCTGCATCTTCGTCCGGTGCCCTCAGAACAACACACCTTCCCAAAGCCGCCTTTTCTCTCTTCTCCACCACAGCCGCTCCACCCCCCCAATTCGGCACCGTCCCTGTGTCCTATCCGCTCCCAAACACCCCTGCTCCATCCGTTTCGCGTGCCGCTAACCCTTTCTTTGACACCATTCGCCAGAACGTAGAACTTTCCCACGGTATCACAGAGCGCATTCCCTTGTGCCTTCCGAGACGTGTAAGGAGGCGAATTCACGATCTTCCCTCCCGATGGTTGCAGGACATCGCTCGTCGATCTGCTCTGAGGGAGTCATCCGCTTCTCGCCACCCTGGTCTCGATAGCTTTGAATCGGAGTCCGAGTCGAGCGACGATCCTCATAACTCCGACCCTGACGAGAATGACCCAAACGTGGAGGAGGGTACCGAGGCACTCGCGATGCAATTCTATCGCATCGAACTCGCAGAACAGCGACGTCTGCGGTCAATTATGGAACACCATACCAAGGAAAGTGAAATCTCTGCCTTCGCCTCCTCCGCAAAGCCCCGCAGAGCGCTCGGCAAGGATGGCACAGGCGTCGGCGCTGATGCTGGAGTGACCCTGCGAAGTGGCTCCAAGTCAGTGCCCGGCACTCCTCATCCCACTCCTTTTCCATTTTCAATCACTGCCGGCGTTGAAAAAGGGACAAAGAATAGGTGGGTAGTCGCTCGCGCATTTCTCTGAAGTTACATGTACTCGTTTTGTATCGAGCTCGTCGTTCATGACTCCCCATTCGTTTGTTCGCCGGCCGTGCTTTACATGATGTATGCATGCTCGTTCTGACTCCGCGGGAACAAAGTTTTCCGCGAAGGTCCTCCGTAATATCCAGATCGGGTTGGTCACGGCGATCGGCGATCGTCCTACCTTACCGGGTTCCTCGTCGCTTTCGACAAGCTCGCCTTGGTACCGACTATTCCCTGTATTTGTTGCAGTGTGCATCTGAACCAACCGCTCACTCATTTCTCTCGATAGATATACCCATATATGGCCCTTCGAGCATGCGCGCGTCCGCCTTCATGATGGCCGTCATCAGGGCTCGCATTCAGGCAGGCGAGATAAAGGCAAGTCTTCAGAACGTGGTCGGAGTACCAGGGATCGATCAGGAGGCGAAGACAAAGAGTGGGATGAACTAGGTCTAGAAGAAAAGCAACACCGAAGCCGATCCAGTCCTATGCTTGATAGACGTCAGGATCAAGCAGCGGCGGAGACAGCTAGTCCATCGAGACATTCATTCTCTTTCGAGGTGCAGTCATCGATCACCGAAGGCGGTGTAGGGTTTGAGGCTGGATTGTCCCATCCGGCTTTGAATCCAGGCCCTAGTGTTCCTCGAGTGAAGATCGAGTACGACTTTGGGGACCAAGATACCCGGATGTCGGGACCTCCAACACCAGCTACAGCACTCCCACTCCAGACACCCCCATTTTATACCCCGATGGAAATGCCCTCAGTGTTCACTCCAATGCACGCGTGGCCGCCTCAACTCCAGACTCTCCATTCTGGTATCGCGAGCCCGGGAGGAAGGTCGGGAGGAACACAGTTTACTCTGCCAGTATCGAGCTTACCTTCTCCCGGGCCCCTCCCATCATTTCCATTGCGCCTACCAATTCGCCCAGGAAATCTATTGCCCAGTATCGGAGAAGATGCATCAGCATCAGAATCTTCTGTTCCCTCTCTTGCCAGTAAAGCGGGGACTGGAGGCGTGCCGGTAAATGTAAATGAAACAGGGATAAAACGTGATCCACGGAGAGAACCATCACCAGCGGATGATTACGTGAACGCATCGTATGTTCAACCTTTGGGCACCCGAAAACGATACATCGCGACCCAGGGACCATTACCTTCGACTTATGTCGACTTTTGGACGTGCGTTTTCAGGATGAATCAACGATCAATGCTAACAGCTCATTCTCCGTAGTCTTGTTTGGGAACAAAATGTCCACGTTATCATCATGCTCACTCGCGAAGTCGAAAATGCCATGGTGAAATGTGGATCGTACTGGACGGACTCCGAATACGGCCCACTGAGGCTTGAACTCGTCTCTAATTCTCCACTCATGTCACCCAATACAAACATAACGGCCATGGACGTTTCCAATCAGGGCTTCTTCGCCATACGTGAACCCAGAGGCAAGACCAGCGGAACGTCCAGGGATCAGCCCACATTGTTAACACGCACGTTCGCTCTCAGTCACACGTCCTATCCTGGAGTTCCAGCCCGGAAAATCACGCATTTACAATACCTTGATTGGTCAGATATGAATGTCCCCGACGACCCACGGGGCGTGTTGGACCTTGTCGAGAGGGTTGAACGAGCTGTTGCAGAGAGTACACCAGGTCCTAGTCCGGGTGGGAGCTTCAGTCCCGGAAGTGGAAGTGGCAGTCTATCTGGTAGTCCATCGCCGGACGTTGGTCTTGACCAAAAGGGGTATGAGACGTCGTTATTGTCTCCTACCAGTGCTGGGATCATGCCTTGGGGAGGGAGGAGAAGGCGCGGAACCGAATGGAGGCATCCCGAGTTGGATTTAAAGACCGGTGTTGCGGCGTTTGCGCTGGGTAAAGCGCCCCCTGTGTTACTTCATTGTTCGGCTGGAGTTGGGAGAACGGGAGGGTTCATTGCCGTAGATGCAGTATTGGATGCCATAAGAAGAGAGCTGCGAAAGAATATGGAACAACGGACGCTGAAGAAGCTTGGTGTTGTGGCGAACCCAGAGGGCAAGGCTAGAACGAAGAACCTGAAGACAAGTGCAGACTTCAGTGTGGAGAACCCACAAGCGGGGGCAAACATCATTGGAACTGATCGCGAGGGCCGTGTCTCCGAAAGCGGACACATGGATGTTGATGGGCCGACCACCAGCGCAGCAGAGAAAACTCGGGATACACACCACATGGTCAACACAGTCCCAATTCCCGTTTCTGCTGGGGAGCACGCAAAAGGTAGTCGACGTCACCATTACCATCGTGGAAAGGGGTCTGGTGAAAAACAGTCTTGCAGTTCAGAGTCGCTCGTGCTGCATGTCCCCTATGTGGGCTCCGATGTTCCAGAGGGTGCCAATGTTGCTGGCATCGACCTTAACGATACTAAGGCGGCCGGTTGGCAGCCCCATTCTACACGTGAGTGGGCAGAACAAGTATCTGACCAGACACACGCCCACGCAGATGACGGAGACCTTCCTGCACTATCTTCGCTCAGGGAGAGGTCCCCTGGGAGCACTTCAAACAGCAGTGGCCCATCTGCACTGAATTCTGCGGACGACTCCACGAATGGAAGTGTCAACGTGAATATCAGTGGGAGTGCTAGCGGGGTTGGAAACGCAGTAGAGCGAAAGAGTGAGACGGGCAGTGCGAGTGGAAGCGGAAACGGGGGACCAGCACCATCCTCAGTGTCGAAACCAGGAACCGGGTCGATGTCACATTCAAACTCGGG
>JBBPRP010000243.1:0-19030 GCA_038093135.1 Leccinum longicurvipes
CTAGGTACTCACGCTTCTGACCACCAGATAGCTGGGATCCCTTGCCACCAACTTGAGTATCGAAGCCACTGCAACGATGTCAGTAGGCATAACTAGGACCTAATGTCTATGGACTCTGGTAAGGACTGGACAAAATCTAGGATGTTTGCACCACGGCAGGCCGCCTCAATCTCTCCTTCCGTGACCTCGGATTCAGGTTTGTTTGCGCACAACACATTCGATAGTAGTAGCCACAGCTAACGAGTACAAGTGAAGAGATGTAGCAGATGCGCGGTAACCCCACGACGATACAAGGTCTGGTATGCACTAGGTACCAATGTGTACATAGAAAATACGCTGATCAAGTGGTATTTTGCTACCCAGCGAATTCATCGTCTTGTTCAGTGCGAATGCCGCACGCGTATGATCCAACCGACCAGATTCATCCACAATATTCTTGTAAAATGTGGACGAGATCTCCCTCGTATGTCCGTCGTCCACCGCCCACATTGATCCAATGACAGACCGAAACCCTGCAAACTGCATCGCCGACGCCAGATGGATCACCTCGTCCGGACTATCCTTGTATCCAACAGTGGTGTGACACGCAGACAGGTAGGCAAACTTCGCATGATCCAACTGGCATCCCATAATCTGTTCGATCGTAAATGGACCATCATGAAGGGCGAACGCAGATTCAAATGGTTTTTCCTCGCTTGGAACACCGTGACAAGCAAAGTGAATCCACTCGTTCTTCTTCAGCTCCTCCAAGACTCCACATATACTCGATTTCGGACCTTCAATGCGCGTGAACGTCGCAAGACCTTGCATACACTCAGCGATGATGTCTAGTTCGCTCCCAACAGAGAGGAGTTTTCTTTGCCCACTGGCGGTGGATTGGCCTACAGAGAGAAAGCGATTCTCATTTATCGATGACTTTTCCAATGTGACAGTCCGTCTGGCACGGATAAGGGCGGTCAGAGTGGGAGTGTAGGATGAGATGTAGAGACGAGAGAGATTCCGCTGGCCCCTCCGATACGGACCAGCAGCATGCAATGGTAGAAGAGAGAACTGGGCAGTGGGACACCACCATATGCGTGAGCGAGGTGGAACACAGGTCTGGAGGAAGTCTACAATCGGGGACACAACTTCATCCCAGAGGCTACGCAGGAAACGACCGAGATCATTCTTCACGTCCATCATTTTGGCGCGCAATGTCACAGATCGGAGCTCGGACGACAAGTCTTGAACGCGCTGTTTTGTAATTTGCAGTGGGATATGAACAGGGTCTCTGTCGAAGAAGACAACGAGAGCATCGCACATATACTGGCTAGCATTCAAAATCACCACAGGTCCGCTACTGGCAGCATGCTGGAGTTCAGAGAAGGAAGGGGGGAGAAGGAATAGAGGGAGACCGGGTAATTTGCGAATTTTTGTGATTGCGGATTGCAGATCAACATTAAGGCTGCACAGCATGTTATGCTGATTCGGACTGCACGAATGAATCGTGTTGTAAATTTCTGATGCAAGTCGGGCAAAGTCGGCTGCAAGTGCCTCTCCTTCGTTGCCAGAGGCGATGACGTCTTCAAGAGGAGAACGGGGACGAGCAATCTGATTCAAGAATACACCGCGGCCTTGCTCCACCAGCTCGACCGCTTTTTTTGGATACTGATTGCGGAGACAAGCGGAAAATGCATCAATTGCTAGGGATGAAGCGAGGTCCTTGAAAGTCTGGAGATGATCAGGTAGGGATGGCAAAGCGGCGAGATGCTGAACGAGGAATCGAAGGGATGTTTCATATGCGAGAACCATTGTGGGATGGCAGAACTCCTCAGCTACTGCGACCCATTCCTTGGCTGCGGAGAGATCGTCTGATGAGACCATTTGTGAGACATTTGCCAACTCAGCATAGAGACTGAAAATATCGTCTCTGTCCTTCAATTCGTTCGACTGTGTGAATCGGACACAGGTAACCTGCAAGGTTACCCAATGAGTATGATCGACCGAGATGACCAGAAGGACAACAGTCAAGGGCTTGTCTGCTGAGGATGATGGCGTTGTTGAGGTCCGCCATTTCCCCGAGCTGGTCGTAACGATGGGAGAGATAGAGTGCAAGATTTTCCAATGACGCTGATCGATCTGGGTGCCCTTCTGGGCGAAGGTCGAGGACTTGTCTCCCGAGAATGATGGCCTCATTGAGATCCGTTATGTCTCCGAGCCGCTCGTAACGATGGGATAGACAAGTTGCACCAATGCTCAACGAGGTTGAACGAAGGGGGTGCCCTTCTGGGCGAAGGTCGAGGGCATGTTTCCCGAGGATGATGGCGTCATCGAGGTCTGTTGTATCTCCAAGCTGCTTGTAACGTTTGGAAAGACGATATGCGAGATTGTTCAACGACAACGATCGATCCGGGTGGCCTTCTGGGCGAAGGTCGAGGGCTTGTCTGCCGAGGATGATGGCCTCATTGAGGTCAGTCATATCTCCAAGCTGGTCGTAACGTTTGACGAGATGACATGCGACATTGTCCAACGATGCTGATCGATCCGGGTGCCATTCCGGGCAAAGATCAAGGGCTTGTCTCCCGAGAATGATGGCTTCACTGAGGTCTGTCATATCTCCAAGACGCTTGTAACGATACGAGAGATAGATTGCGACATTGCCCAACGATGTTGAACGAAGCGGATGCCCTTCTGGGAGAAGGTCGAGGGTTTGTTTCCCCAGGATGATGGACTCATTGAGGTCCGCCATATCTCCAAGCCGCTGGTAACGAACCGCGAAAGAGCCTGCGATGTTGTGCAAAAAAGTTGAACGCAAATCGTGCCCTTCTGGGAGAAGGTCAAGGGCTTGTCTTCCGAATATGATGGCCTCATTGAGGTCCGTCATATCTCCAAGTCGGTTGTAACGATAGAAGAGACCGGTTGCGAGATTGTTCAAAGACTCTGGTCGATCTGGGTGCCCTTCCGGGCGAAGGTCAAGGGCTTGTGTGCCGAGGGTGATGGCCTCATTGAGGTCTGTCATATCTCCAAGCCGCTTGTAACGATCGCAGAGATAAGCGGCGACGTTGCCCAACGACGTTGAACGACCCGGGTGCCCTTCTGGGCAAAGGTCAAGGACTTGTCTCTCTCGAGAATGATGGCCTCATTGAGGTCCATTATATCCCAAAGCCGCTTGTAACGATTGGAGAGACGGTTCGCGACACTGTTTAGCGATGATGATCGACCCGAATGCCCTTCTGGGAGAAGGTCGAGGGTTTGTCTCCCGAGAATGATGGCCTCATTGAGATCCGTTATATCCCCAAGCCGGTCGTAACGCTTAGAGAGGGAGAATGCGACATTGTACAAAGCCATTGCTCGATCTGGGTGCCCTTCTGGGCAAAGTTCCAGTGCTTCTCTGAAACAGACAATCGCTTCCTCGGCGTCTGCGATCGCCCCTAGATGTTCATGACGACGACAGAGATGAATGGCAAGGTGATTCAGCGATCTATATCGCTCTTGGTGGCCCTGTGGGCAACGATCCACTGCTTGGCGATTGAGGTCGATTGCCTCGCTAATGTAATCCGTCCCGTCCCCCTGCTCAAACTTCTCGAATGCGGAATCCGCTCGTGAAAGTATCTCATCGACTGAAACAGTCGTCTCCCCAATGGAGTCCGTCCCGTCTTCAGCTTTCTCATCCTGAGTGCAACTAGACAGCTGCTCTTTGGCTGAGGCGAATGTCATTTGTGTGCTCTTCTCGCAGAAAGAAGAAAATAAGAACCTTCTGGTTTCATCTTGTCTCACTAAAGGTCAACGAGGAGAAACTGCTGGGGCGTCTGTATGGGCAGAGAGCACTGGGAAGAAGGTAAAGTTACACACGTGGTGCTATCTCGCCCACAGCATGGCTTACATGTAACCCGAAAGGGTAATGACTACTTGCACTCCCGTAATGAATCTTCTCTTCCGCATGGTTGGAATTTCGCTTTGCTTTGACCTCGTTCCACCTACTCTTGTAGGAGACGTGAAAAACAGTCTCCTACAGGCAGACCCTCAAGTAGGAAGATAGTCGCTCCTTCTCTTCTAAGGGAAAAGCAGTGTATCAACATGAACATCGCGCAAAAATAGAACTGTACCAGATTTACATAATCGCTGCACTCCTGCGCGAATGCCCTGGAGTCTTATTCCATCCGCCACAGACCTCTGCCGCAGTGCTCTGATAGATAATCAAGTGCTTGACGTATTGAGTGTCAAATGGTGCAGTGAGCACAAGATGGAGTAGCAAGGAAAGTTGATTCCATCTTCTCTCCTTTCGCATAGTAGCGGTGACTGTTGGACCATACACAACGGGAGAAGTGAAAGTCTCACAGTAAAGTCAGAGACTCAGATTGACAGACAGACTGGCATATACTCTCACCGCACTGTTCATTGCGCTCTAAGAAAGCAGTGGATACTGATAGTCGCGTGCTCCGCGAAACGCGTGCTGGACAGTGGCACTTGAACGAACGCCCGGATAACCATCGCCAGCAAAGCTATCAGGACCCTCGATGCAGAACATAATTCTGAGCTTGTGCGGAGAGAGGCAATATGAAGGTCAATCGGATCAACCGATAGAAGTAACGCAAGAGGCCTACAAAACAGGTGAGTAAGTGAGCATCATCTCGTTCTTCCATCAACAAGACTTACTACTGGAGTTCGTGGTGCCCAATTTTGAAGAGAGGTAGTTTGGCATTCTTGCAATGGGAGGTCACACAGCTCTTATGGACGACAACAATTGATCGTGTCACGTACCGTTAGTGTTTGGATCCGAATCGGCCATCATGAGGATACCTGGGAGCTTGGAATGTATTTCGTCCTCGGGCTTGACGTCCGACACCAGCTCGTTATCTGTCCATAGTATCCGTCCGTCCTACAGTTTCGCTGCCGTACCGGTCGTCGCAAGTATTAGGATCCAGGACTCGTTGAATTTCGATGGTATACTAGTGGCTCACCGCCGATCAGCAAAGCGTACCGCACCGGCTGAACACATTAGGCGGTTCAAAGTGTATTCCAGAACGCCAAACCACTAACACATGCATTGACATATATGTCCACCGCCGATCTCCAACTTGAAGTCCATTCCATCTACGCAATTCACGCTTGGTTGGAATACCGATCCTGCACCTAGGGCGTATAAAAGAGAGGGACCTCGATAGCAGGATAACCATCTAGCTCCCCTCGCTGTTCTCTCCATCAGAACTAGTTTCGTCGTCGCTTCTCCCGCTGTTGCCAGCAATCATCCATCTCTGCCACTGTATCCATCTTGGCCCCCGTGGTCTAATGCGTGGTCCGTCGTGCTCCGCACTTCGTCACTTTGATGCCGACGTTGGGCTCCTCGCCTAGTATGAAAAGAGTCACACTCCAACGCGTCCTGCGAGATGCAGCAGATATGGTCTTTGAAAATGCCGTTTATGGTCAGTTCTTTCACGTTTGGTATCCAAAGTTTGAGTGGTAAGTGGGCCTGACCTCTTGCGCGCGCCACCTGCATTGACTCCGCGACGACGAATGCCAGCCAGGTGCGGGCGGACCAGGGAGCCCAAGACTTTTGGTAGCTCGCCACCTGCCCTTGTTACCGTGGCACGCGATGCTCAAAGAACTTAGACAGAGTAGGTGGCCAGGAGGCAACCAGGGGGTGCGTTGTTGTTCCTCTTGATACCCATGTTTCCCCTCGTGCTAACAAGATCTATGTTTCGATTCTGGGCCCTAGCTCCGTCGGGATGCCCACTGCGCATTCCACCAGCAGACAGACCGCCCTAGGGTGGTATTCCCGGTTGTCGAACGTAAGGATCCTATGCTCGCTATTTCTCCAGGTGGTGGAAGGAGGGAAATACGGAGAGCAGTTCCTCTTCAAGAGTGTCCAGGTAAAAGCCCAGGTAAAAGCCCGAGAATTTCTTTGCGTTCTGACCACCATAATTAAAAATGAAGCGAAAGAAGGGAAAAGGGAAAGGAGACTCGCTCGCATATGGTCGAACCGTTTCTTTTCCCTGAGAGCATCGTAGACGTGGGCAGGGATCATGAAAGAACCCATCGAGTCATCCAGATCGTCGGCGTAGCGATCCATGCACTTGCCCTTTGGCTCTGGAGAGAAAAGTCCTGACCGACTTCGACGAGTGGTGTCTTGCTGTCACCGTCTGGAGCGGAAGCGACGAAGAGGTGAGATTATGGAGCAGGCACCAGTATATGAGTACCTGGAAGACTGCGTTAGCAAGGCAGAGGTTTCCGGTGTTGACGATGCTGCGGAGATATATTTGACGAGGGAGTGGGATAACGGTTGGGGTTTTTATAGCGACGGAAACAAGAAGGGGACGGATGCAGAGATAGAGAGGCCGATGATGGACGAGGTTGGGAAAGTGTTGGGTTTGGAGATGTCGGGTCGGAGGAAGGATGCCCATGAAAGTTTGAGTTGGTTAGTGGAAAGCTAGATAGACACCAAGAACGAAGCACGTCTCTCTCGTAATCAACACTTCCAACCTCGGTCCGACGTGGGTTCGGAAGCCAATCATATCACACTCATACCTCGCCACTCCTAATAGCTCACCTCGCAACCCCAACAATGAATTGCGGCCTATTCGGTTATATCTCCCTGTTCCCAAGGTCCTTGATGTCATCAAACCAGTCAACTCCACCCACGCGTCTCCAACCGCTCGTAAATTTCCCTTTTCCTCCGGCGAAAAGATTCAAGTGGACACCACGCTTGATAGTACTAAGGATTAAGCATTCGTCCTACCATCGTTGACCTGACTAGTGCCGGTCAATGCCTTCCTCTCATTCGTTTCACTGACGACACTACCAAATGCCTCCATTGGGAGGGGCACACTCTGAAGAAAGTCAAATATAGCATGGCCAGTGTTACTTAGCATCTCCTTGATCTGCCCCCCTTCCCTTCGGAAGATTCTCTCAACACTTTCGCGTTGCACGAAGCCTGGAAGCGCTACTTGAATTGGTTCGAGGGTGTCTCAGATGCTCAAGTACGAGTGTTGGTGACTGTGCCACTACACCACTTTGTCATGGGATCAAACCACTCGCTCCAATTTCAAGGCAGTCTTGACTTTTGATCAGAACCTACGCTCCTGCTACGCAGCGCACCCTTCCTTCACAACCAAGTCAAATGGCAGTGTCAGTTGTAGGTTCGCCTTGCTGTGTCGCCCTCCTTTCGTCTCCTAACGGAAAATTCCTTGTTCACTACAGGGGGCTAAGAATACCGTTACTGCCGTCTCTTCGTGGGACGATCGTTCTACCTCTTCTAATCGTTACAAGCCTACCGCTCGAAAGAACCCCGTCAAGCGCCACGATAATCAAGACTCATCTTCGTTTTGGGACAATATCACACATTCCGATCCCAAGCTCTCCCTTCTGCGCCCGACCGTTCTGCTTGTCTCTCATCATCCGGCGCATTTTTCTCGGGCATGATTCGACCCTATTCGCGAACGAAAACCCGCCAGACCGACTTTCCCCACAGAACCTAACAACCAGATTTACATGTGTCATTCGTGATCTCTTCCTTTTCATAGTACAGTTTACACTATATCAATTCGTGCTCATTGAACCCTCTAAGTTGTATGACATACGACCTCCCTCGCTCTTGCCGAGCAACGATCTTACGAAGGAACGGAACCGCTACAGGACTGACTCGAACTGGGGTACAGAGCAGCGATGGAGAGGTGAAAGGTAAGAGCGATGGCGTCACTTTCCTTGCACGTAGCTAAAGACAAAGTTCTACAACACTCTGGGTTGCAGTATACGCACATGATACATCTCCTTTTAAAATGTCCATCGTGCCCCTGTTATGCTGGCGTAGAATGGTAATAATTTTTGAGCCCATACATATGGCTCGCGATGGCGAAGAGGGGTTGACATCTTTCTCAACAAGTGAACCGCACAACCACTGACAACACATTCGACAATAACCTCAAATGGTGAATACAAGTGAAGAGACGCAGCAGATGCGCAGTAACTGCACGACGATACAAGGTCTGGCGTGCACTAGGCACCAATATGTACATAGAAAATACGTTGATCAAGTGGTATTTTGCTGCCCAACGAATTCATCGTCTTGTTCAGTGCGAATGCCGCACGCGTATGATCCAGCCGACCAGATCCGTCCAAAAGATTCTTGTAAAACGTGGACGAGATCTCCCTTGTATGTGCATCGTCCACAGCCCACATCGACCCAATGACAGACCGGAACCCTGCAAACTGCATTGCCGACGCCAGATGGATCACCTCGTCCGGACCCTCCTTGTATCCAACAGTGGTGTGACACGCAGACAAGTAGGCAAACTGTGCGTGATCCAACTGGCATCCCATAATCTGTTCGATCGTAAACGGACCATCACGAAGGGCGAACGCAGATTCAAATGGTTTTTCCTCGTTCGGGACACCGTGACAAGCAAAGTGAACCCACTCGTTCTGCGTCAGCTCGTCCGAGACTCTAGATATGCTCGAATTCGGACCTTCAACGCGTGTCAGCGTCGCGAGACCTTGCATACACTCAGCGACGATGTCCAGTTCGCTGTCAACAGAGTGCAGTTTGCTCTGGCCATGAGCGTTGGCTTGCCCAATAGCGAGAAAGCGATTCTCGTTTATCGATGACCTTGCCAATGCGTCATTCCGCCTAGCACGGATGAGGGCAGTCAGAGTAGGAGTGTAAGATGAGATGTATAAACGAGAGAGATTCCGTTGGCCCTTCCGATACGGACCAGCAGCGTGCAATGGTAGAAGAGAGAACTGGGTAGTGGGGCACCACCAGATACGCGAGCCAGGGGGAACACAGGTCTGGAGGAAGTCTACAATCGGGGACACAACTTCATCCCAGAGGCTACGCAGGAAACGACCGAGATCATTCTTCACATCCATCATTTTGGCGCGCAATGTCACAGATCGGAGCTCGGATGACAAGTCTTGAACGCGCTGTTTTGTAATTTGCAATGGGATATGAATGGGGTCTCTGTCGAAGAAGACAACGAGAGCATCGCACGTATACTGGCTGGCATTCACAATCACCACAGGTCCGCCACTGGCAGCACGCCGGAGTTCGGAGAAGGAAGAGGGGAGGAGGAATCGATCGAGACCGGGTAGTTTGCGAATTTTTGTGATTGCGGATTGCAGATCAACATTAAGACTACACAATCTGTTATGTTGATCTGGACCTTGTGAATGAATCGTACTGTGAATTTCTGATGCAAGTCGGGCAAAGCCGCCTGCAAGTGCCTCTCCTTCGTGGCCCGAGGCGATGACGTCTTCAAGAGGAGAACGGAGGCGAGCAATCTGATTCAAGAACACACCGCGGCCTTGTTCCACCAGCTCGACCGCTTTTTTTGGATGCTGATGACGGAGACAAGCGGAAAATGCATCGATTGCTAGGGATGAAGCGAGGTCTTTGAAAGTCTGGAGATGATTGGGTAGGGGTGGCAAAGCGGCGAGATGCTGAACGAGGAATCGAAGAGATGTTTCGTATGCGAAAACCATTGTGGGATGGCAGAAATCCTCAGCTACTGTGATCCATTCCTTGGCTGCGGAGAGATCGTCTAATGAGACGATTTGTGAGACATTTGCCAACTCAGCGTAGAGACTGAAAATATCATCTCTGTCCTTCAACTCGTTCAATTGGGTGAGTCGAACGCGGAGATAACGTGCAAGGCTGCTCAATGAGAGTGATCGATTGGGATGACCAGATGGACAACAGTTAAGGGCTTGTCTACTCAGGACGACAGCGTCATTGAGGTCTGCTATTTCTCCAAAGTGGTCGTAACGATATGAGAGACAGAGTGCGACATTGTCCAACGACAATGAATGAAATGGGTGTCCTTCTGGGCGAAGGTCGAGGGATTGTCTGGCGAGGATGATAGCCTGATTGAAGTCCGTCATATCTCCAAGCTGTTTGTAACGATCCGAGAGATAGATTGTGAGATTGTTCACCAGCTCTGATCGATCTGGATGCACTTCTGGGCAAAGGTCGAGGGCTTGTCTGCCGCGGATGATGGCCTCATTGAGGTCTGTCATATCGCCAAGTCGCTTGTAACGATAGGAGAGATATAGTGCGGCACTGTCCAACCACATCCATCGATCTGGGTGCCCTTCTGGGCAAAGGTCGAGGGCTTGCCTGCCGCGGATGATGGCTTCATTGAGGTCCGTCAGATCTCCAAGCCGTTTGTAACGATCCGAGAGACAGATTGCGACACTGTTCAAAGACGATGATCGATCTGGGTGCCCTTCTGGGCGAAGGTCGAGGGCTTGTCTGCCGAGGATGATGGCCTCATTGAGGTCCGTCACATCTCCAAGCCGCCTGTAACGACCCAAGAGAGAGGATGTGACATTGTGCAAAGACGATGATCGATTTGGGTACCCTTCTGGACGAAGGCCAAGGGCTTGTCTGTCGAGGATGATGGCCTCATTGAGGTCCGTCATATCTCCAAGCCGGTTGTAACGATTGGAGAGACAGAGTGCGACATTGTCCAACGATGCTGATCGATCTGGGTGTCCTTCTGGGCGAAGGTCGAGGGCTTGTCTCGCGAGGATTATGGCCTCATTGAGGTCCGTTATATCTCCAAGCTGGTCGTAACGATTGGAGAGATAGAATGCGACACTGTACAAAGACGATGATCGATCTGGGCACCCTTCTGGACAAATGTCGAGGGCTTGTCTCGCGAGGATGATGGCCTCATTGAGGTCCATCACATCTCCAACCAGCTTGTAACGATCCGAGAGGTCGAGTGCGACATTGTACAACAACGATGAATGAAATGGGTGCCCTTCTGGGCGAAAGTCGAGGGCTTGTCTGCCGAGGATGATGGCCTCATTGAGGTCCGTCACATCTCCAAGACGTTTGTAACGGCCTGAAAGAGAGAGGGCGACATTGTACAAAGATGTTGAACGAAGCGCGTTCCCTTCTGGGCAAAGTTCTAGTGCTT
The DNA here is from genome assembly GCA_038093135.1 of Leccinum longicurvipes. NCBI lineage: Eukaryota > Fungi > Basidiomycota > Agaricomycetes > Boletales > Boletaceae > Leccinum > Leccinum longicurvipes. The sequence goes on from JBBPRP010000243.1 coordinate 10,899, forward strand.
CTCTGGAACAAATAATGGCTTCCTCGATATCTCCTATTGCCCCCAGATGTTCGTGACGATGCCAAAGATGAGATGCAAGCTGGATCAACGAGCTCCGTCGCTTTTCGTGACCCAGTGGGCAATGATCCAGAGCTTGGCGATCAAGGACGACTGCCTCGCTAATGTAATCCGTCCCGTCCCCTTGCTCAAACTTTGCAAATGTGGACCCTGCCCGTGACAGTATCTCATCGACTGAAACAGTCGCCTCGCCGATGGAGTCCGTCTTATCCTGAGCTTCCTCATGCATGGTGCAACTAGACAATTGCTTTTTGGCTGACCCAAATGCCATTTCAGTACTCTTGCAGAAAGCAGAAAATAAGAACCTTTTTATTTCACCTTTTCTCTCTCAAGGTTAACCAGGGAGAACCCACTAGGACGTCTGTATGGGCTAAGGGCACTAGGAAGAAGAATGTAAGGTTACACACGTGGTATCCCCTTGCTCATAGTATGGCTTACATGTAATCCGGTGATTGCCAGTGACTGCTTGCATTCCCTAATGAATGTCCTCTTCTGCATGGTTGTAATTTTGCTTTGGATTGGCCTTGTTGCACCTATTCTTGTAGGCGTCGCGAAAAACACTGCGCCAACATGAACGTCACACAATAATATTCTTGGATACCCGTGAAGCTTGGTGATTACATGTTCTGGTCGGTGTTCTCAGATGCGGATGCGGCGGACGAGGCAGATGGGAGAAAAATGAGAAGAGGCGGAACCACCGCAGGACTAACTCCAACTGAAGTGCAGACCAGCGGTGCAGTACTCCGCTCGTGCCTTACTACGTAACAGGATACCAGTCCCCTGAAGAGAGCTTTCGTCAGCTTGAAACCATCATGATCCACACCCAGTCTCTACGACGGACAAATACGATGGCGCGAGAGCCTTTCCCATACTCATAACTCATATACATATCCCGATGGCGTTGAGGTCATCATAACCAGAATAGCCTAGTAACACGTTTGATAGGTCGATGATGAACGAGATGTCGTATCCTCGACCGACCGTGACTCACTCGGGCAACGTAGGTCAGAATGATCATGTGTCTCAAGGCAACTTTTATGTGGGGATGGAAAGGGAAATCCCAGTGTGTAAGTACATGCCTGATCGTAGAACTCTGAACTCAGGATCATTGTGATCACAAGCAAAAGGGAATTGCGGAGGGAGCCGTCGGAGTTCCTGCCGCAGTGCGCGGGAGCTCCATCCCACAAGGTACAGTTGGAGCAGTTCCGCGTGTCATGCTGAAAAACGCCTCAGAAACTCGGCGCGGCCCCTGCCCTTGGTACGGCAACGTGACTTAGGCGAAGGAAACTCGGAGTGGGACCGTGACCCACGAGGGCTGTGAGGCTCGTGTTTGCTCATGAAGTCTAGAAACTGGGTAACAGACGTCAACCGAGATATGGGAGGGAGTGGGGTGAGTGCGTGCAAGACGCGATTGCACAATGGTTGTGGGCAGGGTGGGCCAGGCGGTTGCGATTGGTTCGCGATAGCGTGATGAGCCATGAGCCGAGGGATGGCGCGAGAGCGGTCATGCCACGATTGCGCAAAAAGCCAACGAATGGCGGGAGTTAAGAGACGCGGTTGCAACGAGTTGCGATTGCACCGCTGGGGATATAAACCGGATGAGCATGAGCATGAAGCAAGTTATAACGAGCTAGAGAACAGAAAAGACCATAAATTAGATAAGGATTATGAAATGAAAGGCAATGTGTACTCGCTTTTGTTTGCTGTTCATTGAGTGCTGGCCTCGTCCGCTATGATGTTGAATAAGCGAACGAAGACATACAAAAAGACATAGCAAATACATGAGACGACGATACAAACTAGACGTGACGGTCCGATGTGCACTAAGCACCGATATGTACATACAGAATCTGTTGATCGAGCGGAATATTACCAGCCAATGAGTTCATCGTCCTCTGCAGCGCCAATGCCGCTCGAGTGTGATCCAAGTGACCAGATCCATCCAACATATTCTCGTAAAACTTGGACGTGATCTTGTTCGTCTGTGCATCGTCCACCGCCCACATCGTCCCAATCACAGATCGGAACCCTGCAAAATGCATCGCCGACGCCAGGTGAATCACCTCGTCTGGACTCTCCTCGTCTCCCACCGTCGTGTGACAAGCAGACAGGTAGGCAAACTCCGGATTCTCCAGCTCACATCCCATGATCCGTTCCACGGTAAAGCGGCCGTCGTAGAGCCCAAATGCAGAGTCAAAGGGATGTTTCCTGTTTGGGATACCGTGGCAAGCAAAGTGAACCCACTCGCTCCTTCTCAGCTCCTTCGAGACTTCGGATATACTCGATTCTGGACCATCGAGACGGATGAATGTCACGAGATGCTGGACACGCTCAGTAATGATGGCTAGTTCTTTGTCAACGGAGAGGAGCTCGCTTTCGCCTTCGGCACTCGCCTGGCCTACGCCAAGGAAACGTTTCTCCTGTATGGAAGCGGTTGCCAATTGATCATTCCGTCTCGCACGGATGAGGGAAGTCAGAGTGGACGTGTAAGATGAGATGTACAAATGGGAAAAGTTCCTTTGGCCCTTCCGATAGGGACCAACCGCGTGTAATGGCAGAAGGCAGAACTCTGCAGTGGGACACCACCAGATATGCGAGCCAAGTGGAACCGTCATCTGGAGGGAATCAGCGATCGATGATACGACCTCATCCCAAAGGGTTCTCAAGAAGCGAGCAAGATCTCTCCCCACGTCCATTGATTTTGCATCCAAAGTCAAGGACTGGAAGTCAGACGCCAGTTCCTGAACACGGGATCTCATGACTTGCAATGGGATATGAACGGGGTCTCTGTCGAAGAAGACAATGAGAGCATCGCACGTATACTGGCTGGCATTCACAATCACCACAGGTCCGCCACTGGCAGCATGCTGGAGTTCAGAGAAGGAAGGGGGAAGAAGGAATCGGGCGAGGCCGGGTAATTTGCGAATTTTGGTGATTGCGGATTGGAGATTGATGTTGAGTCCGCACAGCCTGTCATGCTGATTTGGACCGTGTGAATGAATACTGCTGTGGATTTCTGACGCAAGTCGAGCAAACTCGTTTGCAAGGGTCTCTCCTTCGTGGCCCGACGCGATGACGTCTTCAAGAGGGGAACGGAGACGTGTAATCTGGTTCCAGAATACACCCCGGCCTTGCTCTACCAGCTCCACCGCTTTTCCTACATGCTGATTGCGGAGACAAGCGGAAAATGCATCGATTGCTAGGGATGAAGCGAGGTCTTTGAAAGTCTGGAGATGATTGGGTAGGGATGGCAAAGCGGCGAGATGCTGAACAAGTAGTCGAAGGGATGTTTCATATGCGAGAACCATTGTAGGATGGCGGAAATCCTCAGCGGCTGTGATCCATTCCTTGGCTGCGGACAGATCGTGTGACGAGATCGTTTGTGAGACATTTGCTAGTTCAGCGTAGAGACTGAAAATATCCTCTTTATCCTTCAACTCCCTCGACTGGGTGAATCGAACATGGAGATAACCTGCAAGGTTGCTCAATGAGCGTGATCGATTGGGGTGACCAGAAGGACAACAGTCAAGGGCTCGTCTGGTGAAGGTGATGGCGTTGTTGAGGTCAGTTATTTCCCCGAGCCGGTCGTAACGATAGGAGAGATAGATCGCGACATTGTTCAACGACGATGAATGAAGTGGGTGCCCTTCGGGGCGAAGGTCGAGGACTTGTCTGCCGAGGATGATGGCTTCATTGAGGTCCGTCATATCTCCAAGCCGCTTGTAACGATCAAAGAGATAGAGTCCGACATTGCCCAACGAAGTTGCACGAAGTGGATGCCCTTCTGGGTGAAGATCGAGGACTTGTCTCCCGAGAATGATGGCCTCACTGAGGTCCGTCAGATCTCCAAGCCGCTTGTAACGATCGAAGACATAGCTTGCGAAATTGCCCAACGACGCTGATCGAGCCGGGTGCCCTTCTGGGCGAAGTTCGAGGCCTTGTCTTCCGAGGATGATGGTCTCATTAAGGTCCGTCATATCCCCAAGCCGGTTGTAACGATTGGAGAGACAAAGTGCGATATTGTCCAATGATGCTGATCGATCTGGGTGCCCTTCTGGGCGAAGGTCGAGGGCTTGTCTCCTGAAGATTATGGCCTCATTGAGGTCCGTCATATCTCCAAGCCGGTCGTAACGACTGGAGAGATAGACTGCAAGATTATCTAGCGACAATGAATGACACGGGTGCCCTTCTGGATGAAGGTCGAGGACTTGTCTGCCGAGGATGATGGCCTCATTGAGGTCCGTCACATCTCCAAGCCGCTTGTAACGATCGGCGACACGGTTTGCGAAATTGCCCAACGACGCTGATCGATCTCGGTGCCCTTCGGGGCGAAGGTCGAGGGCTTGTCTCGCGAGGATGATGGCCTCGTTGAGGTCCGTCATATCTCCAAGCTGGTTGTAACGATTGGAGAGACAGAGTGCGACACTGTCCAACGATGCTGATCGATCTGGGTGCCCTTCTGGGCAAAGCTCTAGTGCTTCTCTGGAACAGATAATGGCCTCCTCCACGTCCCCTATTGCCCAAAGATGTTTGTGACGATGCCAGAGATGCATGGCAAGTAGACTAAGTGAGTTCCATCGCTTTGAATGACCAGGTGGGCAACGATCCAGTGCTTGGCGATCGAGGACGACTGCCTCGCTAATGTAATCCGTCCCGCCCCCTTGCTCAAACTTCGCGAATGCGGATCTTGCTCGTGAAAGTATCTCATCGACTGAAACAGTTACCTCCCCAGTGGAGTCCGTCTTGTCCTGAACTTTCTCATGCTTGGTCCAACGAGACAACCACTTTTTGACTGACACGAATGTCATTTCAGTGCTCTTCTCGCAGACAGAAGAAAATAAGAACCTTTTGACTTCATCTTCTCTCACTGAAGGTTGACCAGGGAGAAACTGCTGGGACGTTTGGATGGGCAGGGAGCACTGGGAAAAAGAAGATAAAATTATACCCGTAGTATCGAGTCGCCCACAGCATGACTTACATGTAATCCGAAAAGGCAGTGATTGCTTGCACGCCCGTAATAGATGTTCTCTCCCGCATGGTCAGAAGTTTGCTTTGAATCGACTTCTACCTATTCTTGTAGGCGACGCAAAAAACAGTGTCCACACCAACACATCCGAGTCTGCATACCATAGCTGAGAGGCTGCACTGGGCCGGGCAATCTCCGTTTGGAATAGTCCTAGAAAAAAGTATCGTAAGGATCCTCAGATCACTCGAGAATTGAGCTCTTCGGACTGGAGACGTTATATTACTTATAGCCAACTTCAAGAGATGCGAGCGGAGTACGAAATCAGAGCAGGAACAAGGTGAGTGTCTGTGGCTGTGTTCAGCCTAATATTCATGTCAGCCTTTGCTCGAGCGACTCGGTCGTGCCGTGTTCTTTTCTACGAGCAACGTTCACGTTTATCGACTACTCAACTTCCTCGACCACCACCACCCACAGAAAAACCTCACACCGAGACTTTTGCAGCACCATCAAAACCCAAGCTCTATTACACACGGCCACCTCGGCGCGATGACCTGCCCAAGATACAAGTACCCACTGTCCCTCTATTGTTTTCTACCGAAGACACTAAACTGTGCTTGTGCAGAAACGGTGGCCATTCATCCTTGCGTTTGCCGCGGTGGGAGTGTCCGGATGGGCCGCGTTTCTCTTCGTAGCGATGAACCAAGAACGTCTCTCGAGTTCCGTCGTACGTCAGGTTTTGCAGACCGCGCGAGAAGATAAGGCGCTGCAAGAGGCGTTGGGAGACGCCATACGTTTCGAGCCGGCATGGTACCTCAATGGAGATCCGTGGGTCAATGGTTCCGTACGTGCCTAATTTCGGTCTCCTGTTGCGTGCCGGACGTTCCGAAGCCGACGCAACACATGCGCTAGGTCAATCTGCCACAGGGAAACGTCGACGTAAGCTTTCGGCTCAAAGGGCACCGAGGTTAGGGCATCTTTTTTGGAATATGATCGATTCTGAGGCTATTGCAGGCAGCGGAACACTGTACTTTACGAGCATTCGCAAAGTAAAAGGAGAAGCATTCACGCCATGTATGTTCTGCATGGATTATATTTGGGGATAAACTTTGCGAGACTCATTGGTTTGATTCAAGTGCGATTCAGGGTTATATGTGACGATGGCAGAGTTATTAATATTGCACCGCACTCTGCCTCTGTATCGGGATCGGAACCACGATGATTTCAACTACATACACCACGTGTTCGCTGGATCCTCATAGCGGAGGTTTATGTTTGCTCCCCGCTTGTCATGTGCGACATAGCATGCGTTAGGTATTGACCAATAAGAGCAGCTGGATCCGATGACTGCGAAGCGCCCAAGGTTAGAGTCGTGTAAACTTTGACCCACCGTACTCCGCCGCTGCCCCATCAATGCACCACGGCGTAGTCTACCGTACAGCCTTATGATGTAAGGCAATTATAAAAGGGACGGCTGACCAGATCTGACCTCACACATCACCGCCATGAGCAACATCAACGTATTGACGATTGGAGGGTCGAGGAACATTGGCTATTTTACGTCGGTCAGACTGTTGGGTACGTCTAGAGATCGCCCAACTTGTACTGTGCTGAACGATAGTAAACAGAATTAGGGGCCACTGTTACCTTCTTGTTGAGAAAGACCAACGTGTTCGATGGTGACGATACCATTCAAACGTACGTCAACGCCGGGAAGGCCAGGCTCGTCCAAGGGGACGCACTCGTCAAGGAAGACGTTCAGCGTGCCTGGGCGGCGGCCCAGGGAGATGACGGGAAGCCCGTCGACTTTCTCGTCTTCACGGTTGGTAAGTCGCGCCTCTTCCGCCTCGCTGCCCCTTGCCCGGTCTCATGCGCGCCACTTGATAGGCGGAATACCCCATTTCGAACTCACCAAGGGTTTCGTAATCTCGCCTCCCAACCTCGTAACCCAGTCCATGCTCAACTGTCTCGAGACTATTCCGACACCCCATCCCAAGATCATCACCGTATCATCCATCGGAATCACCTATCTTAGCCACCAAAAGCTCCCATTTCTCCTCAAGCCATTTTACAGCTTCTTCCTTGCTAGCCCGCACGCGGACAAGCGTGGCATGGAGGAAGTGCTGGCGTACTGTACGGGATGGGACTGGGGCGTACAGGACTGCCCCGGGCTGGAGGTGCTCGGTAGGGACTGGAAGGCAAACGTGAACTTGCCGATACCGGGGTCGTTGAAGGACGAGGTAGTCGTGGTGCGGCCTGCACTCTTGACGGACGGTGCATGTCACGCAGATGCTATTGGCACGGATTCTGCAGAGGCGTCTTCGCATCGCCGGGAGCCATACGCGGTCAGCGAGGGGAACCTCAAGGGGCCGTGGACAGTTTCGAGGAAGGACGTGGCGCATTTCGTGGTGGAGAAGGTTATCAAGAATTGGGATGAGTGGAAGGGGAAGCGGGTGAGCATCGCATATTAGGAGCCTCCTTTCTCAGTTTCTTCTACTATGCTATCGACGTCATCGAGCGGAGACTATGGATTTATTACCCATGACGTAGTATTGTATACTTACTGTAGTAAATATTGACCTAAACGATGTTTACACTAGCGAACATGTAAACAAACCTTATTTCGAATCCGCCTACTCTGACGGAAACCCTCGTTTGGCTGCCCCTCTGCTGACGGTGATTTACGCCCCATGATGGCATCCACGTCAAGTCTCCCAAAACTCGTCTCAGGGTTCACCGTCATCCCGGTTGCCTATACAAACTCGACGCATATACTCTACGCCCGCGCACACATCTCCAAATCTCAGGACGTTGCCATATATCCGGAAGGAAGGACTCTCTTTCTCGTCAATGTTCCCGTCGATGCAACAGATCGCGAAATCTCTCTTTTTTTCAAGTCGTGTGGGGCGGTAGAGCGGGTCGTGTACGACCGGGACTCGTTGCGCGGGACAGAAAAGGAAGAGGAAGAGGAAGAGGAAGAGGAAGAGGAAGACACAGAGACGTCACCATCCACATCGCGATCACCATCCCCAACACCGCTACAGAGCGAAGAACCGCAATCAACAACAAAGCCGAAAAAACGAGGACGACCACGAACGGAGGAGAACGTCCC
>JBBPRP010000244.1:0-19014 GCA_038093135.1 Leccinum longicurvipes
GGCGTCTATATGGAGGCAACCAGGGGGGGTGCGTTACGGTCTACCCCTGACTCCGAGTTAGCAACCGACCCCCCCGTTATGCGTTACGTTGTTAGTTTTAGCAACTATGCGAGATAATATATTAGAATATTGATTTATTTATCGCAATCAGTGACCATTTTGGTCGATTTTGGTGCATTTTGATACGTTTTGACCAGGTTTTGATACACATTTCCGCCTATTTTGATAAGAGTTACCCATTTCGGTCGATTGCAACGCGTTATGGTCACAAAATTAGTAACCAACCCCACCGTTATGCGTTACTTTTAGCAACGCAACCACCCCAGCGTTACGCGTTACGGTTGCCTCCACATAGACGCCTACAGTAGTGGATATAGAATAAAATATGATAGATAAATATCCCAATATTTTTTTGTGATAAAAGAGTTTGTGTTCGTCAGTCGGCAGCTCACTTGTATCTCATAGTCAGGCTTTTCCAGTCTCAAGTGTCAGGGCAGGACATAAGCCATGAACGAAAAATCGAAAAAAAAATCAGGTGGGTTCTTTACTATGTCTCATAACTTCTGGCCATGTTTCTGGAGTGGTCGTGTTGCCACAGCGCTGTGTAGAGGTCATAAAAGCTCACTGTCTGGAGCGTGACATTGTTGATCAGATGTAGCGGAGTTCTCGGTTGAGCGAGTGCTTCATAGGACCTTCTAATCCCGACTCGAGTACATACCACGCATCATCACCCGGTACATTTCACTATCTCTATTCCGTACACTCTCATGATCAGTAGATTATGATAATTTAGATCTATTTTGGTACCGGAAGGAATCGTTCATTGTCACGTTGACTGTGCATCTGTTTGCGCGATCGATGCAGCGCGTCGGCTCGTCGCAGATTGATTTGATACAATGTCACAGTGTGACACTCAGGCCTCATGCAAGTAGGAAATTTTGCAACTCCCTATCCATTTCGCCCTTCACACCGGCATCTCTCTGGAAACCTCAGTATGTTGTTTCCGACATTCTTTTTATTATAGCGCTTTTTTTACACATTAATCTAGTGGAATGTACAATTTTTTCTCACTCTAATGATGAATGTTGAGATATTCACAGGGGTGCTCAGATTTTGCAACTCCGGTGGGATGATAGTATTAAAGGTCCGCTTCCAGCAAGTCGGACCCCGGGCCGTTATTTACAAACAAGGCTCGACAGTTAGCGATCTGTGAAAATGTTCACACCCACTCCGGGATGTCCGCTACCCCTATTATCCCTCCACTAGGAACATGGATTATATACATGTACCCTGATTATCAGGTTAGTACAAGAGTCGACTATACAACGTATACATACATTATACTATATAATGCTATCGGCTCGCGACTCCAGGCAAGAGTAGCAAGTTATCAGTTATTTCACTAATCCTTTTTGGCCTATCGGCCCGTCAGTTCAGATTTGTGCAAATAATAAAACTGCTGGAGCCAAAAAAAAAAAGACGCATGTAAAACGACTGATTTGAATGAAATACATGACCAACCAAATATGCCTAGCAAACTGAGCACCATGTGGACGTAACGGTTGACCTCTTGATCAGAGGAACGTCCGGCAACACCCAGGTCGACAGGGAGATTGTAGGAATGGGTCGAGACAATTTAAGTGAGGAAAGCTCAATAGCGCAAGAGGACCAACACGCCCCACCCCCGATCAGCGCCGCGTGTGATATCGAGGGAAAGGACACAGAAATGGAGTTCCGTGAGTCGGGAAAACTGTGATATACTTACACGCTGCAAGACAATGATGTACATTTCGAGGTCCACCCTGAAGCGGCTTGACCAACGGGTCATCTAACCGATGCGAAACTAGTAGTAGTAATAGTATGTGTGATGGGCTCATGACCCTGGTATGTCACCGTTTCTGCGGTACGAGGACGGGCCTAGTAGCCGAGTCGTGCCTGACTGCGCTTCCCTTGTCCCTGAATCATGACCGTATGATGTAAGCATTTGAAGTACAATTCAAGCACGAAACTATTAACGCTGCCAGCGCCGTCGCTGGCATCAGGAGGCCGCTTCAGAACAGTGCCCTGGACCTCTGCTATGTATTGTGGAGCTTTCACGTACTATTCAATTTGATGGTTTGGGAGGACACTTTTCCGGTGTGTGCATCATGATCATGTCATGTTCCCATATGCATCACCCCGCCGGGACCCGTGCACGTTTGGAGCTGTAGTCCGCCTTTGATCCGAAACATCAAAACACCATGTATATTTAGGCTCCAACATCTGGCCCGGCGTTTTCAAGCTTTCCAGATACCATGGACGAAGAAAAGATCTTTTCGGAGACGCAATCTGCTACTGGACCCTCTCATCCGCCATTGGCCACGCTGGAGGAGGAGGGACGTCTCGTCAGAAAGATTGACCTCCGTATCTTGCCTATAACATGCCTTCTCTACCTCTTTGCTTGTGAGTTTGGTTACCCCTTCCCCCTTCGCGCTGTCTCGATTATCCTCACATCTCTTGCCTTCTTACTGATGACTTACTCTGCACTAACATAGACCTGGATCGAAGTAACCTGGGCAATGCCCGTCTGCAAGGTCTTCCTCAAGAAACCCTCAACGGTGATCCTACAGGCGTCCTCTTCATCTGGATTAGCTCGGCATTTTACTTCCCGTATGTGAGTTTGATTGGTGCCTTTTTGTGCAATGCCATTACGAATACTCATCTGCGCGATGTTATCTCATTCCCTCACATATCACATAATTAGATCATTTGCCAAGTCCCTGCAACTGTACTTTCTAAGCTCTTTCCGCCGTCTTATTGGATGGCAGCAACTGCCGTAGGATGGGGAATCTGTTCCACTTTAACGGTGAGCTTACCACTCGCCAGTTTTCTGGGCAAGGCCGGCCCCTCACTAACTCCGGCCTTCAGGCATCGGCTTTTGACTTTGGAGGACTGCTCTGCGGCAGGCTCGGCCTCGGGTTTTTCGAAGCTGGGTTTGGTCCGGCGATCCCTCTTTACTTTTGTACGCGCCAAGTCCCTTTTACTCTTGCTCTATCTTTTCGTTAGTTTTCGCTCACCACTTTCCAACCGATGCAGCATTCTTCTATACGAGGGCTGAGCTCGGTCTTCGTATGGGATACTGGTTCGGCTTTGCAGCCGTTGCAGGTGCTTTTGGTGGACTGATTGCCTTTGGCGTTCAACAAATTCACTATGGCGCCCCCTCGACTACCCTCGGTGGCAGTGGTGGGGAATCAGATTGGAGGATTTTATTCTTGATCGAGGTATTTTTCATATTATATAAACAATGTGGTTGCCAATCCTCATTTGTCGATCATGTAGGGTATTCCTGCGATCTTGCTCGGTGTCGCTGCGATGCTTCTTCTGCCCAACCGGCCGGAGTCGACCAAATTCTTTTCACAGAGAGAGCGAGAAATCGCCTTGGAACGCGGTTCGAGGGGAACCAAGGCTGACACTGGAGCAGTCCTTAACAAAGGTGAGCGATTGTTTCGACCGTAGAATGTAATGGTTTGTCATTGTAATAAGCGGTTATCTGATGATATCATGGGCTATAGCGCACGTCTTCGCAGCATTTGCTGATTGGCGTATTTACGCTGGCGGAGTGATCTATTTTGGTCTTAACTGTGCATTGGCGGGTATCTCCGCATTTCTTCCTACAATAATCAAAACGTTTGGGTATAGTGAGTTCTTCTCGTCCCATTGCGCTAGAGGTCAAAGTTTGACCGATCCATGTAGCTGACGCCCTCGCTCAACTCTTGACTGTCCCTCCGTATGCGGTTGCTGCAATCGTTCTGTGTGGCGCCGCTTACTTCACTGATCGCTTCCAAACCCGCGGACTCGTCATCGCCAGTTCGTGTTTCATCGCTGCGATAGGATACCTGATTGTGATACTCGTGCCGACCAATCAACATGCGAGATACTTTGCAGTATTTTGTATCACCAGTGGAACATACACGGCTATCGGCATCGTCATTGCGTGGTTCGCACATAACCTCGGCTCGGAGTCCAAACGGGCCACTGGCATACCCATGTTCATGGCTATCGGCCAGGGTGGATCGATTTTGGGTACTAACCTCTACCCGACCGTCGACGGTCCGCGATACCTGTACGTGGTCACAATTGTTGTTCAACTGGTTCATGAATGTAACCCATCCGTAGCCGTGGTTTTAGTACGACGTGTGGTCTGAATGCACTCGGCGGTACTCTTGCCGTGATCCTTTATTTGTCATACAGATGGGACAATGAGCGACGAGATGCGTCACATGGACGTCCCCATCCCGACGCGCCCGTGGACACGACAGAACTAGCCGATAAAGTGAGCACTCTGACTAGCGTATGGGGTTGTAGCGTCGATACTGACCTTGGATTCCTAGACACCCGAATTCAGGTACATCCCATGAATTGACTTTAGGACCTGATCATAATGATACCCAAACGAATGACAATGACTTTCTGGAGCACTGAAGAATATTTAAGCATTACGACAGAATTTCACAGCGGCTTGTACGATTAACACTGTATGATGTCTCTACACATCGAGCTTGTATTATAAATGTGATAGGCATACCAAGACGACCATGATTATCATTTGAAGTGGGTGCAACCCAGAGCATATTCAGAGTCTAAGGGGTTGTTGCTTGACCGATACAATCTTGAGAGAGCACATTCATCAGCAAACCACGCCGCCTAACAATGTTTTCGTAACTTGTTCGTGGCCTTTCTTCCAATCACAGCTCTCAAATCCGAGTAAATAAGGAGATTAAGGGTCGTTCAAAAAGTTTTTTGTTGCAATTGGTCTGATACTGGTTTGAAACCAGTTATAACCATCCTTCAATTCTCTGATCTGAGATCTGAGAGTCTGAGACCTCGACACCCGTGCCAACGGGACATCACCACCTATCACTGCAACTCCAATCGCACTTACCTGTCCTGAGATGGATCCCAGTTACCGAACATTCGAGAAGAATTTTGAATGCGTGGATGAGTTGTAGAAATAATCCAGCCCAAGCGAGAGGCATGAGGTAGGGGCGACGAAGCGGTGGCAGGGGTCCCAGCAGTATGATGTGGCTCGTTGTCTTTTCCCGCTATAGTTCCGACCTGCTTGGACCTCTTCAACGACAGAGCTCACCTGAGCATCCAGAGTCACTGGGAAGACCGGAACTTTGCTTGTGATTCTTCCGAACCGGTGAGCGACTAGCCACTTGAATTAGTACTGGGTCCGATACTGTGCACGTATACGTAATGAATCATTCGGTCGATAAGCCTACTAGTAGCCAAGTTATCATTACCCAAGGAGACCTAAAATTCGGACCTCCCGCCCTTTAGGTTCACGGTGCACTTTTCATTCAGTAGCGCCGCTCATTCGTTCACACCAAACCCAACGACGAAGTGCATAAGTTCGGGGTCTCCTCTCTTGTTGTTCACCGTTCACTCGTGCAATCGTGGCGTTTCCGCGCCGCTTGCAATGGGCCGTGCTGGATCCGGCCATGGCTCAAAGCTGTCATACTCTCGCAAATTTATATCAGGCTGACTTTGAACGTACTACCAGGTCGAAATGGACACATAATACATCTTATCTCGAGCCAATCTCTCAAGCCTTGAGTTGTGCCCGCAGATTGGCCTCTAGAGGGCCCCTAGGACGAATGTACTGTACATAGGCGCCATCCCTGCCACCCACGCATCAGACATCGAACATATGGCCACCGAACAAAAGGGCACATACTGCAACACGCGTTTGTCTTCCTTCAGCTTGATGTACTCCTCGCGGTTTACGTTTGTGAACCCCCATTTCTTGGAAACGATAATCTTCTGACGACCGGGGAACTTGTAACGGGCACGGCGGAGAGCCTCTTGGATGACCTGAGCGTTGGAGTCCTTGCAACGGATGGAAAGGATAATCTGGCCGATATTGACCCGGGCAACAGTGCCGTATGGCTTGCCCCATGCACCGCGCATACCAGTCTGGAGCCTGAAGCCAACTTATCGAACGGCATTCGTATCGCTCAGAAAGCAACGACGCACCTATCAGCTCCAGCACAGGACAACATCTTGTTGATCCTCAAAACGTGGAAGGGGTGGACACGGACACGCAAATGGAAGGAGTCCTTTCCGGACGTCTTGGTGACGTACTTGTTGGCACAAATACGAGCGGCTTCCAAAGCTTCCGATGAGAGCTGCTCATACTCGTCCGAAACGAGATGGCAACAGAAGGGAAACTCGTCCACCGAGGCACGCTTTCGTCCCAGGTCAAAGATACGGATCTAAGAAAGGGTATGAGGCTCATAATCTCGCTACGAGGGTGAGAGGGGGAAATATACCTTGGGATCGGGAACACCACGGTTGTACCGGGACTTAGGGTAAGGTTTGTTCTTACAATAGCGGTAGCAGCGAGCTGGACGGCGACCCATTTTAGCAGGATATCTGGGTACGAGTGATCAGTTGTGAGATTCATTGTGTGGTGGTGATGCGTGGGTGCATCCACTGAGACGGCATTCCATCCAGCACTATCTGTGCTGTCCTTGCATGTGATTCACAATTTTCGGTGCGAATCGCACAGAGATTGGAACCAGAAACGAAAAAGAGACTTACAACGTACGCAGGTCCGAGGTGGGGACTGGCTGAGGAGGAGAGCCTTGTTATAAGTAACGGGGATACAGGACGGGATGACAAATGTACCGTGCTGACTAAGATGACCATGACTAAGACCGGAGCCTAGTCTAAAAGTAGTACTCGGTATGTGTCGTGAGGGAGGTAAGTATGCGTTATTTGGGTATCATGGTCGGGATGTCCAAAAATTAACCTATGTGTTATCGGGTTATGTATTACATATACAAGTTATGCGTTGACTAGGTATACGTACTTTAGTACTTTGTAGAAGGCCCAGAGAATGACTAAGTAATCTGATTAATGATTAATGAGTGACCGGCGATGCTACCTAGTCACTACCAGATTCGCAACCGACATCGAAGATCTGGTCCTAGACGAGACGCGCATGCTTTTCAAAACGGTAGCAAGGCAGCATTACACGGAAGGGGTCAAGTCATGACAAGCGCACAGTAAAACAGTGTTCGACAACGTGGATGTGCAATGAGGGAGAGATGTAAGGGAGATGTGCAAACAAAGACAAGATAATAAGAGAACCCAAGGAAATCCAAAGCAGACACCGGGCAGGAATGGCAAAGGAACAGAAGGGGGCAGCTTGCGCGTGTATTTTTCTGCACCAAGAACGTCCACTTGTCCATCCCTAGCCTGCGCCATGCATGTTATGGGGGGTCAATCACTTCGAGTTCAGGTCGTTGGGCCGTTTTCGGAGTACCACGATCGTTTGAGAGGATTGAAACCTTGACCGTTCGCGCCAGCAAGCGAAGACCACTCTGAGGATGGTGGATCCTGTTCATGCAAGCTGTTCGGTAAGCGTAATGCAGGCATGGTCGAGGGGAGAGTCGAATGTATCAACGGCGTGTAATGCAATTGTGTTTGTGGCAACCATGGCTGCTGAGGAACTGGTATTTTTGCGGTAGACGAAGAAGCCGAGTGCTGTTGAATAAGTGGAGTAGACGCAATGTGTCCTGTGTCGGTCGAGGAAACGGTTCCAGCCCCACTAGTTGCATGGGCACCTTCCAGTGCCTGGAGTTCTTCGTGTAGCCGTTGGTTCGCAAACTTGAGTTGTTGAAGTTCATATTGCCAACTAGTCCCTCGAGTGGTTTCCAGTTCCTCGAAGAGCGATGCATTGCGTGAATGTGTCAACGGGTTTGGCTCATCTGCATCGTCCTCCGTGTCTATCTGATTCGGTACTTGGCTCGGTGTGGGACTAGAACATGGGCCAACACCGCTGGCGATGTCGTTCTTCGACTGGCGATCGGGATTAGAAAGCACCGTAGCCTGACATACGATAGGACACGATGGGTTATTGAGCGGATGGATAAGTGGGGTCGGGGTGAGGCTGGTTGATGATGTCGTAGGTGGAGCATGCTTGCGGGACCGCGGCGTACGGTGAAATACGAGCCGCATTGGCACTACACGCAACTCTTTATGCACCAGGGACGTCGTCACGAAGGTAGGCGGGGGATCAGTCAGGTTCTTTACCTATAATGCAGCGAGGCGGGAAATATAAAGGATTTGAATGACCGTGATTCAAGTTGGAAACGGAAATAAACATACCTCAGGGGCATCCAACTTCCCCAGCTCTTCCTCGACATATTCTCTTAGGCCACTTCGATTATCCTTCACCATCGTCCAAATATTCCTCCCGATCATTTCACTAGTTCCCCACCCAAGTACGTCCCTTACGCTGGCAGACGCTACTAAGAAAGTGCCCTGTGTGGACAACAGCGCCCAAAATTCCAACGGATCAACGGATTGCGTTCCAATGGTCTCAGTTGACCGCGAGCCTGAAGCCATAATCAAAATTACAGATCGAGTTCACCTAGCAGAAAACACATCATACCTGTTGCCGAGCCACCACAGACATCTTCTCTATGATGGCGGAGATTACCAACGCCACCTGCCTGATCAATGCTACTCCACCGCACGACAGGCATCCATCGTGCTCGCCCAGACAATATGATAGCTTTCCGTCCTTTCCCTGGTTCAGCGTGGAGCCTACCTCGACACTCCAGCCAAACATATGGTGCTGTTCCATCAGAAGAATCATTCAAACACGATGTCCCTGACAGTGGTGTTTGAGCCGCTGATGAGGATGACGCCTGGGAAGAATGAGTGTTGTTGCTCTGTTCAGCGAACACGTCCACCACCTCTTTAGAAGCGGAGAGCGTAGACGCCTTGGGAAGAGCACGAAAGAGTAGATCCACCGATTTCGGGAGAATACTAAGACCCGCCCCCACCGAGCCAATATCACCGGTCCCTGAAATGCCGAGCCCACTCACACTACCCTCCTTCAACTCTCTCATAAGTGGTACTAGATCGGCGGGATGGCAAATATCAGATATGCCTTTACCGATGAGTTCCTGTGGCTCATAGCCGAGGACAAGCCGAACCGAAGGCGCAACATAGAGGAAGGAGCCCTTTAAAGACAGCACAAGGACGAAATCCGGAAGATATTCAAGAAGTAGAAGTGAAAGGCATGGGGATAAGGAAACAGGAGAGCCGGCTGTTGCATTACCGTTGACCTTAGAAGTGGAGTTGGGTGGTGTCACAAGCATTGTGAGGGACGTCGTTGCATTACTGCCCTGCTCCGCTGATCCACTCGAAGAACCAGTCGGACCTGACATACTTGTTCCGGTGGTGATCAACACAGAGTCCGTGAACGTGGTATCGGCGATAAGGTTTCTCAACTCCTTCGAGACCGCTATGCTCATCATTTGCCCATATCTTCCTCCCTTGGAACCGATATTCGTCGTATTTTGGGTTTGTGCCAGCTGGCCAAGACCATGGTTCATAAGAGAAAACCCGACGTTGGTGGACAGGGCATTTTTTCCCCAGCCGTCGTTGGCGGAATGATAGCTCCCATCACGGAGTTTGTCGAGTATCCGAGCTGGCTGCTCTGTTAAATCCACCTGAAAGCCGACATGGTAGACGACTTCGTCTGCTTCCTCGGGCATGTTGTGTACGCCACCGCGGAGAGGGATAACGGTGACAAGGTTGATGAATGCCTGCCCGCCCTTTCTGTAATTGACCAGGGTTGTTTGACATTCCTTGGACGCTAAGAGCAATTTTCGCATGTAAGAAACGGCCTCTTGGGGTGCGAAGTGACGTGGTTCGCCTTTGGCGACGAGGCCAGTTGGAGATTGCAAGAAGCGGCAATTACGTCCAAGAACTTCCTGATCACTATAACCCGTGAGATGGCAAAACGTGGGAGAAGCGTATACGATGGGGGAATCGTATCGTCTCACGTCCACGATGACGAATGAGCATGAGAGATCGACAGGACCGAGCTGAACGGTGGGGTTGGGACGGTTGACTACGCGGGAGAGGATCGAGAGAACATCAAACCCTGAAGCCGAGTATACCGCAAGGCCGTGGGGGGGTGGAGCGGTTATGGGGAGAGAAGATGCGGAATCTGACGCAAGGTCACCAGAGGACGTGCAAGAAACGGGGTTAGAAGGACTTGTGGATGGATGAGAGGAAGGAAGGTCGGGAACATAGTTGGCGGGGACCTTAAACGAGCGAGACGGTTCCGGAAGGGGCTGCCGCCGCTGATCCACGCTTGCGGTAAAACGGGGGAGAAAAGAGGGAGGAAGATGTTGCAAGCCATCAGAGGGTAAAGTGGTGGAACTATCGGGTGTTGTGATCTGTTTCGAGATCAGGGCTGAACGGAAGCTTGGAGGAGGATGAGCATGCGAAAGAAAAAGGAGGGGAGAGGTATATGACTTACGATGCAAAGCCATTGTTCGCGTACCATGAGGATGTGAGGGAACCTGGGCCGCTGCCGAGGAGACCGGCTGGGAGAACCTCTGCGCCGCCACCTGGTGCGAGAACGGGTGGGCCATTGAGCATGAACTGGGGGATCTGAAAGTGAAGCCCATGAGGGTGATGGGCATGATGAGATGTAGATTCTGGGTGGTAATCGTGGTGGGAACGAGAGTAATGGCAGTTGGCGTCGTCGTCGACTGCGCCTCTGTGGTCCTGGTAATAGTAATTGTAGTCGCCGCTGTCGGTGCTGACAGGGAGGTCGTCTGCGCGAAGATATCGTTCGAACGGCATGCCAGATGGAAGGTACGGACAAAGTGAGACCAACAGGGAGCAGCACCACGCCCGTGCCAGATATATATACTACTTGTAATTTATGCTGATCCAACGACGGAACCGTAAGCTGCCAGTGGACGTGTCGTACATACAAGGTTCGTACGTGCTATTCCTCGATAGGAACAGGAATATATCCAGCTTGGAGGGGGCTGGGCAGCGCCTCAACATTCTAATGGAACGGCCTTTTGAATTGAAGTGGCTTTTAGGCGACCGCTAACAACGTGCAGGGGTCGATCCATCGCAGGGGCATACGTACAAACACTCAGCTCAAGTATGTAATAGTTCTGGGCCTCCCGCAGCTCTGAAACATCCATGGCCCAACTAGCGCTCCAAGACCTCCAGCTCGCCATCGCCGTTCATCGACAACCAGCACGTCCTTATCCATTCCCCACCGTGGTCGTCGTGTCCTATTTCATTTGCTCCCCCTCTATCGTGTCCAAAATGGTAAAACAAGGTCCACAAACCCGTTTCCACTCGAGGACGAAGGCGAGTCTGGTGCATCATTGAAATTCAACCAGCTTCTGCAAGTCTTCATGCTGGGAAAATTTTGGGGTGACTTCGACTTCGTCGTGCAATCATTCTCGGATATCTGTTGCAATGACAAACCAGTCTATGTTGGTAGGTGTATGACCCAAGCTGGAGACACAGAGACCTACTCATCAAACGCCCACCGCTTTAGTTTAATAAATTAATCGCGAATCGCCCAGATAGACCGGGCCTTCCCCGCTCTACCTTTGTACTGGCTGTGTTACATCATGGCATGCGTACGTCAACAGCATGGATTGTTGGTTGAAACATACGTTCCATACAACTTAAACATTAACAACAGCAAGGTCCACGCTTGGTCAGCGAGATCTGTGGAGCGCGGCGCCCCGGCATTGGGGCGGTTGTTGATGCTGCGACTGAGCAAGCCAGGTGCGGCAACGTGATAAACTGATCAAATTACAGTCTTGCAGTTCTGATCTGGCATTGTCCATCCATTCCGGTGGAGCGCACACAAGATATCTCGTCAGGCGGCGTTGATGCACCTATACCAGGAGATTTCCTTCCGTGGCAACGCGCAGGAAGCGGTGACAATACCAGTCAATACCCTCCCGATGGGCTTGAGAAGGTCACAGACGCTCTTGACCCTCTAATCTATCCGTCCGACCCGGCGGGCCCTAGCAGCGATGTTCACGGCCTCGCCTTGTACCAGTCGGAGTCTTACCTCAAGTGTGTTTTTATTTTTTGTACGTCCATTTCTATGACATAAGTACTTACCGTCGTACGAGAACTGCGGCCCGTATCACCACTTCCTGCAAATGGCGGAGGAACCCCGAGTTGAGGATTGAACGCGGATCTACCTATCCGGTGGCGTTTTGGAACCCACTGTCTCGGTGGGTTCTTCATGATCCTCGGCCATGGTCCAAGCGCTCATTGTTCAAACTAGCCTGCCCTTTGTTCGTCCTGCAGGGTCGCCAACGAGGTGTGTCCGATAGAGGCAGCGGTCCATTTTGACGTATTTTCATGAGAAAGTGCCTTCGCAGAAGTCGCTTGCAAGAATAGGATACCGCGACCTTGGGACGATCCGCCGTTGACAAAACAAGATTGTCAACACGACGGTCAGCCACAGAGGTATACACTCGGTGACTTTTTTGGTTCTTGAAGTGACCAAGTAGTCCCCGCCTGCTTCTGGAGTTACCGCTCTAGGTACAATCACTTTACTGCCACAACGCTCAAGTTGATTGTATTGATATTCCTGAATCGTGTAGATATCATCCACGCTCTCACTGTCTAGAATTTTGGGCTGTCTGGTCGTGGTGCTTCGGCGGAGAGCCATGGATGGATCTCTCACCATGGTTCATTGGGCCTCGAGCCTCAGGTCCGGTCCGTTAGCTCAAGACGAAGTGTCTCAATACTTGATGGGCTCTGATTGGCCATGGAAAAGACACGGTCACCGTCCTCCGCTCTCAGGATGCAGCAGGCTATCCAAACTCTTGTCATATATTTTGGAGTCACTGAATATAGCACCCCTCGCGCTTCATCGCATCCGTACACCAAATGTTGCTTGATGCGATGTCCCCGGTGCTTCCATGCCCACCCATCACAGAATATCCAGGAGGATGGACGTGGCAGATACTCCGCGTCGATTCATTCAGATCTCCGATATTGTGATACGGTTGGTCAACCTTAAGCGCGTAAACTATGTCTTGCATGACGACAAATTGGCTGCGGAACACATCGCCAAGGATTGGGACGACCTATTTGTCGACCACACGACTGGAGAATCACAATCATAACGCTGACTCGTATTTGCTATCTTCGTCGGAGGCAAGGATCCCCGTCGGGATCTCTACGGCGCATGTAGTAAAAGTTACGCGACGAGTTTGGGAATTCGAGTGACTTGTACACGCGCGAAGCTCTCTCGCTTGGGAATGGATGGCAGCGGCGACCCGGTTGGTTGGCCCATCATGAAGTGCCTCGTGGCGCTCTCGGCCAGACTAGTAGAGCCTGGGCAAACGAGTTGCCTGCCTTGGCAGACTCATTACAAGCTATTAATAACATAGCCACCCTGGGCGCGGAGACGATGTTAGTATTAGACCTGCTAGTTGGTTGACGACATTGTTTTCTGCAGTCGCCCGGTTCGAAGTCCAGACTCGCAGTAGGCTGGACCCACCACGACCACTTTGAAAAATGGATTTTTGATGTATCACATTTAAATTTCCTTGACGTCCTCCAATTGGTGGTATAGAATGGAAGGCCGTTGAGATCTGAGACCCCCAGTCGGCTGTCGTTGTCCAACTGACATGTATCTCCGAGTCACAGAACGCTGAAGAGAATAATATGATAGCGTATGCTTTAATAGTTCGCAGGACGTAAGATAGACTGCGTCGATTATCTGATAAAGTCGTTCAACTGCAACGTGCTTCACTTGCGGACACCCCTGGCAGCAGCATGGGGATTGTACGCGAAATGAAGTCTGATGGCCGGTACACCACCCGAAAGCGGTGTCGACGCGCTGTCGATATTCTCCTTGAATTAAGCGCGAGGAGCTCGATGTTGGGTTGCATCGATTAGGAAGCAAAAGGACCATGCGACACTTTGGTAAGCGGGCAAGCTCCACTTCGTGCTAGTATGCCCAAAAAAATAAGACGTGATGGAGACATTACATTGACTAAAGTCAAAGCTTCTATAGAATATACATAACTTTCTACACGAAGAATGGGTCAAATCAGCGCCAGTCCAGATAGCAATAACAGGGAGAGCACTCACGATATCTATCGATAGCAGAGGAAGAGCCATGTCTCATTGGTACGTTTATGCCCGGGTCTTCATTTCCAGTTGTTGCTCTGTCTCCGAGTCTTTTTCGATCAGTGCTGCTTCGGCATCTCGTCTCCATTGTTTTATTTTAGTCCCTGGAAAAATAGGAACGAGGAGCTGAGCACCACGGCGGTCTTGACTAGACAGCTTGGTCGAAGCGTGTACGTATGGTTTCAGCTGATGGTATCCGCCATTTGCGTTCGTGTTCAATGGACAGACCGATAAAAGCGAAGAAATGAAACCAGTGATTCAGCCGTCGGCCACACAGTCGTTCCCAGGGCACGTACCTCGCTCTGGGTAATCTCCTCGACGCTAGGCCCAACGAAGACGCGCACTTTTTCATCGAGGAGGCGGTATTTGGACGTGCCGCCAATAACGAACCGACCAGGTGCACCGGTGCGGTGACCACCCGGGAGTGTAGCCTGGCGGGTGCCTACCAAAGTTCGGATGAGTGAGACGGGATGAGTAGGCTGAGAATGAAGAAACGCGCCTTTGTAAAAATCTTTGTTGCCTCGCTTGGGCGTCAGAGCACGCCGGGATGCTTTCGACAGACAAGCCAAAGTCGGGTGCATCTTCAAGGTCGGTAGAGAAGTGTGACAGTGCTTACAGTGACAACACTAGTACATAAGTACTACGCAAGTACTTGCACTTGAACTCTTACTTCAAGTTTGCCTTCCTGCCAGCCTTTCTCATGGAATTTACATCTTATACAGGTGCATATCGTCTCAGGACTATTGTGGTGGCAATTATAGCCTCATAGCCAACAAGTTTGAAAAAGGAATAGAGTCACTAATGGCAACGGGCCGCAAGCAAGCGCTCGTCTGCCTCGTGTTTGAGTCTGTTCATGTGCTCATCTCTCCGCATCGATCCCAATCACATCGAGGCATGTACTACCCCCCTCTGTACCCCAATGTGTCTGACTAGCCTATCCAACAGTGTTAACCCCTGCTAGCCGATAGACTTCGTCAGAAGACCAGACAGACTGAGACCACGTATCGACTACCAATATTTTTTAAAGGGTAGGTTTCGGGTGGTTATGACTTCCGCATTCATCGTCCAGACATTCCGTGCAGGACCATGCGAAGGCTTCTCAATACCAGGTCGATACAATTAGAACTATTCCTCCACCGGAATCCACCCCCCTACGCTATCGTATCACATCGATGGGGTCCTGAATCAGAAGAGGTCCTTTTCGAGGACATCGGTGAACAAGCTAGCGCTCAAAGGAAGGGAAAGGGGTTCGAGAAGATACAAGGTTCTTGCACGCAGGCGTTGCAACAAGGAATCGAATACATTTGGCTGGATACCTGTTGCATCGACAAGAGCAACAGCACGGAACTCGGCGAAGCTATCAATGCGATGTACAAGTGGTATCAGCAGTCAAAAATCTGCTATGTGTACCTTCACGACGTCAGCGACCCTTCCAAATTCACTGAGAGCGACTGGTTCACACGGGGTTGGACTTTACAAGAGTTGATCGCACCACAGTGCCTCAAGTTTTTTACGAAAGATTGGCATTTTATCGGTACCCGGGAGGAGCTGATAGGTCCCATCGCAGACGTTACGGGGATTAGTCCAGAGATCCTCCGGAATGCCAAGATTCCTCAATACGTGACTATCTCTCAAAGAATGTTCTGGGCGGCTAAGCGGGAGACGACAAGGATGGAAGACAGGGCATACTCATTATTGGGTATACTCGGCGTTCACATGGTCCCTACTTATGGCATAGACGATGTTGCATTCCAACAATTGCAACACAGTCTTGTTACAAATTCCCCTGACCAAAGCCTCTTTGCTTGGTATCACAAGGTCACTGCCCCAGAAGATGTCGAGATGACAGACGCACCTCCACCATCTGGTCCAGCTCCCGATTTGTCTACCGAGTCGGTCGACGACGCTCCCAGCCCTCCTTTCAAGTCGATGAACACTACTGGACTCCTCGCTTTGTCTCCATCCCAGTACTTGAAATCCTACGAAATATCTGAATCCGAGTTCCGCAAGCACTATGTGGATGGCATCAGAGATGATAACTATAACTCGTCTTTTTCCATCACTAACAACGTGGTGCGCATCAACCTCCCTATGAAGCAGATGAAGGAGAAAATCTGGAAGGCAGTTCTGCGATGCAGTTTCGACCCTCCTGATAGTAATCAGATCCAGCGTCCTCTCGTCATCTATCTCCAAGCAATGGAGCCATGGAAGTATGTTCGCGTGCACTTTGCGCCCGATGAGGTGGAAGGAGAAGGGAAGGAGCAGAAAAATGACATGGAAGGGGTTCCAGGGAGCTTGGAGCGGCTGAGTGACGAAGAGTTGAATCTGGAGGACTACACCTTGCGGCACATTGAGGTTGTCTGCCGATATGGAGACTCTGATGGTCAGCCAACACAATTGCCCAGCGATCCCGAACCTACCGAAGCCGAACGCATCTCTCGGCTACCGCGGCACCCTCCTGGAGTCAAAACTACCAACATCATCGTTTGCGGTGAGCCAGGCGTCGCCGTGGGGAGGGCGATCAACCTGATCGCCGGTGGGGTTGTCATCAAGCCTCTCACAGACTACGAGCGCGAACCTATGGCGGTCACGGTCATCGACACCACCCTCCAATCGAAGCACATTCGCATATTTTATATCATCGGCCCAAGAGACCCATTCATTGACCTCGATACCTATCACACCGCCGTCCGACACATGTACCAACTCGTTCAGCTTGCCAAGGGGGGCATCCATCTCGTGTTACTGTGCATGGTCGGGAGCAGCGTTACGGGGGCCGTGAACAGCAACTACCGCCTGTTCTGCAACCACATTTGTGATGGGCAGGTTCCCAGGATGCTCATTGTCACCGGGCTCGGGAAGACAAAGCGGATGGAAGATTGGTGGGACAAGCACAAAACTGATCCGGATATTCGAGCCATGTCCTTGACCGATCACGTCTGCATCACTGTATTGCAAGGCGAGGATGAGGAGCACAAGAGAAAGTATAAAGAATCTGTGGAAGCGATCCAGCAGCTTCTTTTGGATTTCGTGAAGACGGCGCCAAAGGAGTATCGCCCACAGGACCAGAATCAATGGTTTGCCTCCATGGGGAGACGTTCGATGGATCTACTCCTGCCCAGTCAGAAGAAGGCTCTCAAGCATGAGGCTCTTGCGAAGAACCTAAAGGAAGGACTTAACTTGAACGAGGCAGAGGCAGATGATCTTGCAAGGCAGTTTTTTGATGAACATACCATGGAATCATGACACTAGTCACCTTACACTTGCTGCATCCAAGTAGTACATTAACGGACAGAGATAGCTTAATGAGTGTGGGACGAAATGGAATATATTGAATGTAGCTGACGATTACATGTCACCACTGCACTGGACGAGCCTGAAGACAACAATGTTGGCCACGAAAATTAGTCTAATTGAGTAGACGATTCGAAGCAGCACGTGTACACACAGCGTGTAGTAGCAAACAACAGATGGCAATAGCAGAGAATAACCATAGTACGTTCTCTATCTTTCTCACTTCAACCCAGCTGAACAAAACTGCCATCGCCCACCGGCCCCGCGTCCCCTTCAATCGGAGTCCCCGACGGCACTTCGCTCACCGGCGTACCCTGACCTGTTATACCAAGATTCGCATTCTTGCCCAGCTCAGTTCTGACACCATCCAGCATTCGTTTAAGGTTCACCCGTTCATTAACGAGTGCCATGCGGGTGCTCTCAAGACCTTTTCGTTCTTCCTCGAGGAGCTCTTCTAGTTCCTCGAACGCGGTCATCTTCAGTTCGAGTTTGGTCAACGTCAGCTTGATCAACGACGCAAGCGTGCTTCGAATTGTCGCATCCTCCGAATTTGTGAGCGCTGCTGCGGCACGTGCCGACGATTTGAGCGCGAGTCCTGCAGCGCGTGCTACATGGGAGTGAGGGATTTTTGGTCCGGGCTTAGTCGCCACCACAGGCTGGTCCACCACCATGTCATTGGTTTGCTGTCCTGGTGCACCATTCTTGGTCGACGGTTCGCCGTTTGGTAGTGCAGACGATGCCTCTGAAACGTCTTGCTGCATCGCATTATTCCCCTCGATTTTTTCAGTGTCCACACCCTCCTTGTGGTCCCCTTGATTGTCGCTTTCGTTTTCGTTTGGCGCACCACCTTCGGAGAGTACATGCATCGCCGTCTTGGCTGCCTCGGCAGCAACCGCGGGGTTAATCACACCAGCCAGGAACGCTACCACGCTCATCACAGGATTATCCGCCTGTTCAAAGGGAATCCTCCCGTATCGAAGCGGCCCTTGATCTCCTTCAGCTGCGACGTAGGGGTCTTCGATCGGCAACGAGAGGAATTTGCGTATACATTGTTGTGCGGTGCGTGTCCCGACGTGATCCTCGATTGCGGTCCAGTCATCGTCATACATTTCTATCCCTTCCAGAAGTAACAACACTTCTTGGTCCGTCCATTCTTCGTCTGCACCATGGCCGATGCCAGGCGGTGCAGCGGTCAGCTTGACAAAGTCACCGCTGAACATGGTCGAGGGGAACCGCCCATCGAGATAACACGGTGCACAGAGCTCAAAGTCTTTGACTTTCAGACTGTGGTATCGTAGTGCGGTACAGTCGGTCCCGCAGGTGTCACATTGGTACGACATGTTTCCTTTCGCGTTGGAGGAGATTCCGTTTGCGAGTGTTTTGGCTTCAGCAGGTTTTAGTTCTCGAGAAGCCTTCGAGGTGGTTTGATAGATGGAATTGCGGAGTTCGAGGGAAGCAGAGGTAATCATGGAGCCTTGGGCTGCGGACGTACCGCCGAGCGCTGAGGACGCCATTTGGTTTTTCGGGACACCATTGGCGGTGGGGTGGGAGCTAGTAGGACGTGTTCCGGGATGGAGAGACTGGAGACCGCGAGGCGTGTCGAGAATGACGCGGAAATGGCCTGTGAATGGGGGTACGAGAGCGGCCGGTCTTTGTTCTGGATCAATCTTAGGAAGCCGACGGGTTGGCACATGTAAGACATCCAAACTGCAAACAATCGCACCTGAT
>JBBPRP010000245.1:0-19003 GCA_038093135.1 Leccinum longicurvipes
TGACTCGGGTCTTGAACTGGAGGGGGAAACGCCGTCTGTGATATCGGCGATGACCCCTGTGACTCTTGTTGTCCCGAATTCGGGGGCGCGATTGCAGGGAAGCGGTACATCCTCCACCAGTTGATGCCCCCGCCGGGCGTGCGCTCCGTACGCGAAGCGGAGCTTGATGTGAAAGGCAAACGAAAGGGCATCGACGAGTCGGTCAAGGTTGGATTCGTGGAAGACTGCGCGGTTGCCTCAGGATCCGAAGACGCAGGTGACGATAAGGTCGGTGGCTGACTAGAAGCTTGTGTAGCTAATGCTGATGCTCCTGGCAACAGAGTGGGAAGAGCGGATGTCAGGGAGCTAGACAGAGACGAAGTTCCTAGAAGGAAGGATTCTCTCCCAGTCCCGGCTGCCGATACATTTGAAGGATCCTGGACGTCAAGTGGCGGCACAGCAATGGTTCCCGAAACGTCACGAGCACCCTGTGCCTCCACCCTCCGCCCCCCATTCGAAGCATCTAGGCTGTGTGCCACGCCTAATGCAGCCCCTTCTCTGTAGCCTTCTGTCCCCTCTCCAGGCCTGATTCCCTGTTGCCTTGAATCCCCTGCAGGAGCGTGGGATACCATTCTACCGGCAACACTGGAAGATGCGTGCACAGCATTTACATCTTCATTCTTCTTATCTGCTGTGGAATCATTTGCAACAATCTCCCCATCGGCGTCCGAAAATATTGTTGTAGGCGGTGACTGTGAGGAGGTTGTATGAAGCTGAGACATACCGCTGACACCGAGAGAGGAAGGGGACTCGGGTCTGGTTCTAACACCAAAAGGAGAATGGATACCTGAGCCGAGGGCGGAGACTGCTGGAGATGTTCGCCCACTCAACTGTTCTGGGGCCGTGCATACATCCTCTTCATCGCTGTTGTCACCCATATCCTCATCGTAGTCTGGCTCAACTTCGTCATCACTGCCGAAATGCCTCGTCTCAAAGTCTTCTGAATCTGAATCGGTGAGACTCTGCAACTCGGGAATGGGTTCATCCTCTTCTACATCTTCAGCAGGCTCATCGGCATCTTGCGGAAACTCTCCAGAAACACCCGGTTCCTGATCCTGCATCAATGTGACTCTGAGATCAGTCTGAAGATCCATGAGGAATCGCTCGAAGCTGTCAGGAGGAGGAAGCATTGGATGTCCTCTGTCTCTGTCTCCAGACGGGACATCACTGCCATCAGAGGTTACGAGCTCAGGAATGTTAGAATTAGATGAGGGAGCAGCAGCCGGTGCCCCTGTTGTTGCTCCACCAAGTCCAAGTCCAAGATTGAATGCTCTTGCCATCTCTGCAAGCATAATCTCACGGGGATCACGGGGGTGGACAACGTTCGTGGGTTGAGATGGCATGCTTTGTCCTGGTCCTAAGCCCGAGATGGTGTCGTTAGACTGATTCGAGTCATGTGCTCCATTTCCCAACCCAAGTCGATCACGAAGGCTACTCCACACATGTCTCATTCGCCCAGCATCCGAAGTGGGAGTCGGGGAGAGCGGACGTTCGGATGGAATCTGGGAATTGAAACTAGGGGGCTGAGGAACAGAGTTGGAAAATGGTGGGGGCTGGGAGGACGCGAGTCCCGAAGAGAATATGGGCTCTGATGAGCCAGTCAAAAGAGATGCAGCTGTTGCAGCTGCCGCTACGCTATTTTGAGTGAAAGGGTGGTAAAAAATGACATTGGTGTGTGGATAGCTAGGTAATCGAAAAAACGTACCTTAACAAAGTTCCCAGGACATCAACACTGCTCGCCGAAAGGCCAGACCCACCGATAGGCCCTTGGGCCATTGAGATTCCATGGGGATGTGTGCGTGGGCGATCCTCGCCCTCGTTCTCCTCCCCAGTACCACTAACAATGGATGTAGTTTGTCGATGATGCTGAGAGTCAACGTTTGAGGAGCCGATCACGGACTCTGACGGAGGTGAAGGGGGCACGGTGGGAAGCATGCTAGTGGGTCGGGCTAAAATACCGGAAAGACGATTGCGCGATCGAGTGCCGGGAGGCAGGGAAGAAGGCCGTGTTGAACTAGAATCAAAACCGGTGTTGTTTAAATTTAGGGCATCGTTGGTTGTTGGGGGAGTTGGATTGGAGATGGCTACTGGACGGTCTGCAGGGCGAGGAACATCCGTCGTATGGACAACGCCTTGAACAACAACAAGAGTTCCAGGGGGTGGAAAGGGTCTGGGGATAGTATTGGTTTGTTGAGATAATGAATGTGGCGGAGTCAGGAGCGTGGATGTCTGTGGGAGAGGAACGAAGGGGCGCTCTGGCTCGTGTGCCAGTGGTAGGGGTGAAGGTTGACGAGGAGGGGAAACTGTTGGTGCGATGACAACTTCTTCAACGTTGTCTATATGATCCGTGCTAGGTCTTGATTGGTTGACAGGGGGAACACTGGAGGAGGACGGAATGAGGGGCGAGTCGTTTCGTTCGATGTCGTTGTCTATATTGGAAACGTCATTCACACTTTCCTTTCCCTTGGGAGACACAGTCGGGGAATCAGTGCCAGTGTGACCGTCGGGCACGCGATTTGTGATGACGCCAGATTCGTCGACGTCACGATCGACATGGTGTTCATCATGCTCCGGCAAGGGATCCATACGTTCAGGGACAGCTCCCCCGGTGTTGTCCGGGACATTCTGCCTACGCGAGAGCCTCCAGAGGCGCTTCTTCGCTCTGAGCGTCTGTTCGGGTCGAGGCGGCAGGGCAAGGGAGGAGCTGGGGGGACGCGATCTCAGGGATGGCTTTGGGAGAGACGAAAGAATACGGTGAGGAAGGGATGGGCGGGGAATTGGCATGACATTTGGGGCTTCTGGCCCGTCGGGTGCGGACACTACCGCTGGCGTTGGAGTTGGAGCTGGACGGCGAGAGAGTGACTGGCCCATGGTGGCGTTCAAAGACAAAAAGGCAGGCGTCGTAAAGCAAAGCAGCGGGGCCAAGGGCGTCCTCGGATACCGTTATTGTGTTCGGTGCTGTGGTCGACGAGGAGGAGAAGGACGACGACGACGGGTTGTCGATTATTCTGGCATGTCGAGTCGCAGTCCCATCACCAACACGTCTGTTCCTTCGGCAAACCCCGAGTAGATGGCACAGCCATGCAAACAATATTTATTTATTTACTGTGTGTCACATTAAAAATGGAGAAAAACATATGACCGTGCACTCCGCTTTCAAGCGCTCTGCTCCCGCCAACAAGAACCCTTGTACAGGACAAGAACGATCAGCAGTTCCATCACAACTACAAGCCCCGCAAACCCAGTGTACAACCACCCGTCTCCAAGCGCAGCCTGTAGTGGGATGGCAACCATCGTCGATATGAACGCCAATGTACCCCTGAACGAACTGTTGGTGGCGACCGCACTGCATGACCGACCCGTGTTCGCGTCTACCAGATACGCCAATGTGCATGAGTACATCCATCTGTAGCTTTATGTCAGCACGCTGGTCAAGCTTTGGTCCCGTGCTTACATCGAAAAGAATCCACACAAGAACAGCATCAGACACATTACACCCACGTGGATCTGCTTCTCCGCCACCCATCCATATCCAACAACACTCGGAGGTAACCAGACCATTGCGAGCGTCGCACTCTTCAAGCGCATCTTTTCAAACGCTTTAATATACTCATCTCGAGTTCGAGATCGGGGATACTCACCTCGGGATTCCATTTACCCTTGCCCTCGACCACCATCTTCGTCGCGACGTGGTCCGACCAACGACCACCAATTATACTCCCACCAATACTTCCTATTTCAATAAATATTCGTGTATCCGCAATTCAACGAGGCACCCACCAGCGCCGAGCGAAAGAAGGACCACTCCAATAGAGAGTGCGTCATAGTTGTAGTTTACCCTCAACGTTTCCGTACAAGTGTACGATAAACAATAGCTAAAAGCAAACACCAATCCTAGTCGTGTACTCAACACTTTGACCATCGAGAACGATCAATGTTACTTACCATTCGCCAACAGGATCGCGATGTTGTTTTTCCGTTGCATGATCTTCCAGAACGGTATAAATGGATTGATGTCCGAGAAAGATAATCTGATGTCGTTCCTCCCCAACTCATCCTTGATTACGATTTTCCCATTCTCGACCGAACTCGGTTTCAGTGACGTTTTCTTGCTGCTCGCCTGCTTCTCCTCTTTCGGTTGGCTCTCCACGACTGTGGAGTCAGTAGCAGATTCGAGGTTCCCTGTCGCATTTCTTCGCCTTTGCAACGCAGCTTGGTAAGTCAAGCTACGTTCTATCCGGAACGTGTCTTTGAACAAAAATATGAATGCCCCCAAAATGACACCTCCGCATGCGCCAAGAAAATAGAAGATCGCTCGCCACCCAAAAGCTTGCGATAGGCAGCCCCCGAGTATAGGTCCGAGGGCTGGTCCAAGAAGCGGTGCAGCGTAGAATATACCCATCATCGCCCCTCGTTCGTGCGTTTCATATATGTCAGCTAGGGTTGCTGCCGAAATCGATAACGCTGCGCTGGACCTGCAAGCCGTTCCCGTTCAGCACATGACCTGAAGATGAGCAAAATTTTCTAACCCTGCAGCTTGCACGATACGCATTCCAATCAGCACGTTGATCGTTGGCGCGTTGGCCAAAATGACGCTTGCCAGAACGAAAAGGGCAGAGGCTGCAATGTAGACCATCTGATCTACATTTGAGCTCGAGCCTGGTCGCCCCACGAAAGTGACGGACCTTTCGACCTTTAATCTCGCTGGCTGCGCTCCAAACGAGCGGTAGGTTTCCCTGTACTACGATGAATGCTGCGAGCGACCAGCTGATCTGTATAGGCGTAGCACGCAAGTCATGTTCAATCAAGGCATTCGTCGCTATTCACCATCCAGGTTAGACGTTTTCATCGAGCTCTGAGAGAACTTCACATACGATTTTGAATATTCGACGCAAGGGTCGAAATCAGACTTGACGTGGATACAATCCACAGCGTCGTCGTCTATCACGGAATCGTCATCGTCAAGAACGCAAACACTAAAGTATCGAGACGTCTCCACACCTTTCTCATGTGACTCCATTTACGTGGGTCGTCATCGACGGCAACATGCTCTATATCTGGGGGGGATTCTTCTTCGCTAACCTCTTTTGATGACTGGCGTGCTATATCAATAGCAGAAGTATCAGGTAGTCGGTGCTCAGGGGAGCTGGCCCGGGGTGTCCGGGTCGTAGGAGTAGGAGCAGACATGCTCCTGGACAAGTGAGAAAGGATGCTGCACACTCAAAGGTAGGGAGGTAAACAATTCGATTGTGCGTTACCTACCTCTGACTCGATCTTATACTCAACCGGTTATCTCTACAGCTGAGGGTGAGTTGTGCCGTTGGTTTCCTGTTAGCGTATTCCACTCGTGTCCGGCTGTTGTGTGCAGCGGCATAAAGCTACAGTTGAACAGCGTCATTGAACACGAACTCGAGGTTTTCCCGCAGGTGAGGTATATCTGCTTTCTCCTCACTAGTGTTCTCACTCGCTCGTGAACTCGATTATGACATCTCACCTTTGAGTTTGGTGACGTGGTGTGGTACGCTGCAGCTCCAAGCTGGAACCTCGAATAACATAAGGGCAAATCCTGCTCAAGCTATCTGAGTTAAAGAAACGATAATAGCCCTCGTATTGGCCCACGCTTGTCCCGCCTAGGCCCTGTCATGTTGGAGTCGGACCGGGAGGTTTGTGTTGCCTCTCGGAAGGCTACATTTGTGATCTCATCTAAACGTGTAAGTCTTATTACCGCTCCTAACTTCGCGTTGATCTCGCGGCGGCGTCTGAAAGTCGCCGTACTGAAGAAATCCGGGTCCTCGAAAAAAAACAGTCAGTCTATGAGAGAAGATAGAGGAAGAAGAAATGCGCTGATTCGTTGTCTTCCGTACCGGGGTAAACACCGGGACAGTGGACGTAGCCTCGCGCCAGAGCGGAGACAATGCGAAATACACGCAGGAAGCAGAACGTATGGCATCCGCATTTTTTCTAAACGTCGATCGGGAGAAACCGTCGACATACCTTTTCCCTGCCTCTGCTTCTTTTTTCTCCTATTCTCCTCTTCGTACACATCCCGTGCATTCCCATGCTTACCTTCATCATCCAACAGGTTAGGAACACTAGAATAATCAAAATCCTCCACCCCTGGATCATGATCGCCGTCGACAGCGAATGTCTCAGCACCACCTGGTCGTGTTCCAGATTTCGATTGCGAAGCGAGAGTAACGGCTCTCGCCTTGTCACGTTTTCTTTTTTGTTTCCATGCACCTGCCTGACCAACGACAACAGTTGCATCATTTCTGAGACTCTCATGTTGTTCCAAAAGCATTTGACGTTTGTGAGCAGGAACAAACGGAATCTCAATCTGACCCGCGGGACAGGAGAATGTAGGGTCAGTTGCTTTGGGCACATCAGGTTCGCGTTGTCTCATTTCAGCAATCATGGGAGTAGCCGAGAGCGACGCCTCCAGAGCCTGTGTATGCATTGAAACGTAAACAATTTGTCAACTGAGAAACAACTCGACGACCAACCGCCGCACCAAGATGATGCGATCAATATACGACATACCTTACCGGAGGGTGTAATGGATGGCATCACCACGACGGGCGCAATAACCAACGTCTTGTGTATTTTCTCCATGAGGTCTTTGAAGCGTTCGGTGGAATGATCCGATACTTGCGCATGTGTAAAAGTGGACTTGATTGTGCTAGACGAAGAAGTTGGTGCACTCTGATTGGTCAGAAACATGAGCTGTCAGCATGCGCATAGGAGTGTAAGGTGACAGCGAAGGAAGGGAATAGACAACAACAGGGCAATATCCACGCAAGTATACACCTCAAACGAGAAATGATGTGAGCGTCGGGACCAAAGCCGTCGAGAACTCGGATCATGAGACATCAAAAGTATTTTGAGAGGCTGAAACGAGGCCTACGTGTATTGGGCCACAGGACTTACCTTGGACAACGCGCTCCCAAACAGGACACTCCCCATGACAGAATAGGTTCCTTCTCTACCAGCTGAAGACGACGGTGCAACTCTTTTCTCCTGCAAGTGTTCGCCGGAAATCCCAATACCGAACAAGGACGAACGTGAGATTGAAACTGATGTGGTTGACAATGATGAAGAGACAGTCCAAAGTCGTGACTCATCGGGTAGCTCTGCAACTGGTGCCAAAAGTGTTGCGAAATTCATCGCTTGCGGCTCCGACTCCTCGACAACTGTCGAAACCAACATCTCAACGTTCTCTTGTGCTTCTTCTGCAGAACCTTGAGGATTAAATACCGGCCTGGTAACCTCCATAGCACCCTTGATAATCGTTGCCAGCTCTCCTGCGCGAGACCTTAAAACAGGAGGTACACTTATGCTGGCACCTCCAGGTCCACCAAACAGGGAAAGCAAGTCTGGAACGGAGGTCGGCACCCGTTCCGCTAAAAGGAACAGGTGATGGGTCGGGAGTACGTACCTGAAAGAGTCCACTGCCGGTTAAAATGGGATATGTAAACGGACCAGGAAAGACAAACCGTGTACTCTCATCCTCCTCCCGGGCCACATCTTCTCTCCATCGATGTACAGTCTTGTATACCGCTGCTTGTAGCCCTTGGACCTCCCTTCCTCGCGTCTGCGAACGGGAACCCACTAATCCAATCTTATTCCACTTCCGCGCGAGCGTATCCCATCCGCTAGCACCTGTTCCACCCTCTGCATCGTATGCCTCGACATTATGCAGCCTAAGGGCAGTACGAGATGAACGAGCTAGAACTCTATAAATGAGACCACCTCCATGAGGTATCGCTTCCATATCCGTGAGGGGGTGATTTTCATTAGATATGGCTGAGGGAATGGAAGATCGCTCGATAAGCGAGAGGCGGAGTGTGTCATAAATATACAGAAGGAAATGTGTGTCAGAGCGAGCATAGGTCAACATTTCAGTCGGGAGTGGCCTGTCGGGTGGGCGCCAGAAACCGGTGATGAACGGTCAAAGTGAAGTAGAAGTCTATTAGCCGGTGTAGAATCACATGAAAGCGACGCAAAGGCTTACCGAATTCTCCAATCTGCGAGTTGATACCGCTTGTCGGGCGTAAAATCACAATAAGTCTCCAATAGATGAGCAAGGCTGTGCTTCGGGAACTCTGACGATGCCCAGGATGTCAATTGTGGTCAGGACAAAATATGACAGTATGTACGCACCCAGCAATTTCGACGCATGAAATGTATCAAATAAGCCAACGACAAAAATATTGAAATCTTGCTGGAGCCATACGATGTCTGATTCTGCACCGTGAAAGACCTGGGGTTCAAAAAGAAGGGAAAATTTTGAATGATCGAAATAAACAGAGTGAGTGAAGCGCACCTTGATGATTGAAGGATCTGCAAAGACTCTTGCGACGACTTTGCCAGCTTCGCTAGCCATGCGCGTCTCCTCACCCTTTCCAACATTCTTGCCTTTTTGTTGTCTGAGTCCCTCTCTAATCTCAGGAATTAATAGGTCAACCACGAAGTCCCCTTGTCTGGTTGATATTTGCATGAGGGCCAGGAATCCCCTGTATGACCTGTACGAATGGTGTTCGAGATCGACAGCGAGTTCCGTTGCTGAAGAGATGGTGTTCGCCATGGTGAGAAAGGCTTTGGGAGTCGAGACGAATGTGAGAGAATTACTAGTAGATCGAGGATGCGATGGCGAAGTCTCGAGGGACGAAGGACGTAAAGGTTCTACTGGTGGGTTGTATACGTGATCGGGGTACGAAGGATGTGTCAATTCATAATAATAAGGATGTAATGTGCGTTTTCTCCCTTCTTCTTCATTGTCGTCTTCATAACCATCTTCGACGCCCTGATGTAGTCTGTTTTCGTGGAAAATATACCCGAGGGGTACCTTGGCGCACCACTTGTGTGGTATGAGAGTTGCAGGTATGTATGGGGACTCGTCAGCGTTGGAAACAGTGTATTTGAATGATAGTTGTGGTTTCTGTATATAACTTGCGTGCGTTAAGGCAGGATCAAGCCGTCCACGAAATTGCTGTTTCTACCACTAACGTTAGTGCTTCCGAAGAAGAAGAAAAAAACTCAAATATGGGTGCATACCTTGGGTTTGTCCTGGCGAGGATCGACAGGAACAGGAGGAATATGGATGGCAGGGTCCTTTCTTTTACCAGAGAACACATCTAGTGCAATGTCGGTGCTTTCCAGCATTCCCTCCATCGGATCTACAATGTTTCGCACAAATTCATCCACGACATCCTCCTCCTCATGTATCTTGTTCGTCTTTCCATTTGCCATATGAACAAGCTTACTAGCCAAAGAAAGGACACGGTCCGAGAACTCATCGATATCACGGGCTAATGCCGGGTCGATGGAACGGTGGAAAGAGAGGTCGGTTGGAAGGGATGTCGCTGCTAGGCGAGTGGTGGTAAGCGCTGCTGCCTGAAGCGCGTCAGAATAGGCGGTGAAGGTATCCACATCAATGTTTGAGGGGCCCCCAGAGATTGTCGCCATGGGTGTGGCAGTGGTAAACTGCACAATGGTTGAGTCATGTGACCTGGCATGATGGAGCATAGATACTTTCAAATATTGACAAAACGCCGTCATCCGAGTCAGGCTGAGCGAAACAGATGAGTCAACCAGCCCGTGCAATGGATACGCCATCTGCTTTATTTCCCAGATTTGATGCAAGTTATATACTAGCATTTCAGTTCTCATCTTGGTTCCCTTCCTTTTCTTCCATCTCCATCAAATCGACAATCATCAGACCCCTGGATCAGTCTTTTAAGGCTTACCTAGAGTCCGATGGGGTACTTGTTCCAGATGGTTCCGAGGACGCGTTGGTCTGTTGTTTGCACTCCAATGGCACTGCTAAAACACCTACCGTATAGTGTACCTGAGAGTACGCTTTCGGACGAGGACGAAAGCGATGACTCAAAGAGCTCGTCAGAGCCCATTCAGCACTTCTCTTTTCCGGATCTGGACAAAGCAATACGCGCTGCTATCAATGAATATCAGGCAGTCTTCCCAAAATTGAATTTCTCCTCGCCAAAGGTGTGCACAGAATAAAGCCATTAGCAACATTCGCATGAATGACAACGTGACCAGGATGCGGCATGGATCCTACCAATGTCCTCACCCCTCCGATGCACCTCTCCCGCTGATGTTTACCTTCTACTAAAGTCATCTGACTTCGTCACACATGATCTGAGCGTTAAACGTGTCTTCGAAGGATGCAGTGCGGACGATCAACCATTGTACAACATAGAGCTTGTCCTCAGGAAATGGTACCCTGTGAACCGAAGTCGGGAGATGCGGTGTTTCGTGAGGAACGATACACTTCTTGGTTTGTGCAATCAACTCTGAATCGCGGACCATAATCACCCACTCTAGGGATCACTCAAAGAGACATGAATTTCTATGATTATATGACCGATCCTCTCACACAAGCCAAGATCAGAACGACAGTACATCGTTTGTGGGAAGAAGAAATTAGACCCAACTGGACACTTACTCAACCAGACTGTACGCACCCTCTGCTGCATGGACAAGCGGAATACGGCTTACTGTTTGATTTTGAATGACTGATGGCTTCCCGGATAGATATCTTCGATCTTCTGCTCACGCGCAATCTTTCCCGAGGGCATGTCGTCGACTTTAACCCTTACGCGCCGCGCACAGATCCTCTCCTATTTAGCTATGAAGAACTGTACGATCTTTTCATCCAGGCAGCTAGCGAAAACGATCAATCATCGACCGGAAGTGCCGCTTTCCCTGACCTCCCAGAATTACGCGTGATAGATTCACCAATGCATCCGGCTACGACACGCAACGCTCCGGCGCACCAGCATAACATGTTACCTATAGAGGCTCTTAAGCTGAGTGAGGGGAAGAGTATAGCTGAGTTTTCCGAGATATGGAGAGATGAAGTTAAGCAAGCTATGCAAGAAGAGGACTAAGGATCATGCCAATATCCAGACTAGAAATATAAATTTCTTTGACTGTTCTACAAGCCTACCACGAACGAGGATATGGACACGGAAGGGGTATTCTATTTCTATAGCTTGGGTCTGATATGGACTTGCTTCATCATTCTTTCAACGATTTCTTCCGCCTCGTTCTCAATTCTACTCAGCAGAGCTTTGCACGTGGGGATATCGTTGATGAGGCCCATGGAAATGCCAGCGCTCCAAATCCCATACTCTGGATCTCCAATATCATACACGATCTTACCCCTGGCACCAGATACAAGATCGCGTAAATCGGCAAATTGCGCGCCCCCTGGTCTTTGCTCGAGTGCGACGACTTGCTTTGACACGATGTTCTTAAACACCCGTGCAGTATTGTTCAGAGTGCGGAAGATATGAATGGTATCTTGTTCGGTGGATGAGACAATCTTCTCTTTGATGTTCTGGTGTATCGGACTGATGGTCTTTTAGTAGAACAACTTTCCAAACAAATAATCACAAATGTACCTCTCCACCGTGCACATAAAGCGTGTACCTGAAATGTGAGGTTTGGGATTGAGATGGTTAGTTTTGGCAAATCTGCGCACCCATGTTTACACCCTTTAAGCGATTTGAGTGTTTGAACGCAGTCCTTGGATGAAGGTGGCACTAAACACTTACAGCAGCACCGAGGGCTATGGCAGCGGCCAAACCACGACCATTAGCAAACCCTCCAGATGCGATGTACGGTGTCTTGAGTTCCTGTGCTGCTCTAGCCAGCTATAGAGAATTCAGCCTTTCACCAATTCTAGGCAACGTGAATCCCTACCAACACGAGATTTCCGATGTCCTCTTCTCCAGGGTGACCCGCACCTTATCCTATTAGGCATTTGAGCCGAAATCAAGCCTACACTTGCCATACATTCGAATCCGTCGATACTAAGAATATCAACACCCATACGCTCTGCAGACTAAGATTGGAATAAGTTTAGTGATTGCAGAACATCGCATAGGGACGGATGACTTTCCAACCTTGGCATGTCTAATGGTTGTGCACTTGTGGATCACAATACACCCGTGCGATTTGAAGAAGCGAATGAGTTTTCCCGCTGGGTACCATCACCTAAGACCAAGAATCTTTAGGAGGACGAAACTTACGATTGTTCCCAGCAGTCTCGAAGATCCGAACGCCCTCCTCAACAGCGGCACGAGCGTAACCTTCATAGTCCGGGGGGTTGATGGTAGGAAGGAGTGTAATGTTAACACCAAATGGGTTGTTAGTGGCTGATTTAGTCTCGCGGACAGCGGTGCGTAGGGCGTCGGGAGTAGGTTGAGTAAGGGCCGTCAGGATTCCTGAAAACGGAGCCATTAGCCATTAGCCATTAGCCGGGCTGTATTGCTATCAGGCTCAGAACATACCGAGACCGCCTGCGTTGGAGACTGCAGCAACGAGCGAAGGCTTTCCAACCCTGGTATGAAACACGTTCAGAAATGTTTCCATGAGGTGATGTGAAT
Source organism: Leccinum longicurvipes (assembly GCA_038093135.1). Lineage (NCBI taxonomy): Eukaryota > Fungi > Basidiomycota > Agaricomycetes > Boletales > Boletaceae > Leccinum > Leccinum longicurvipes. Next base: position 12,453 of record JBBPRP010000245.1, read on the forward strand.
ATCCCAGGCTGCACTTACCATTGCATTCCTCCTTGGACGACAGGACTATAGGTATGGATAGCAATGAGCGCACGTCTAACTGGCCAAATCGCGTGGTACGTACATCCGTATACGAAGGAGTTCGGTGAGGGGCGTGGATATCATCTTGGCTGGTGGTACACTGGGAGAGAACAGGCATGCTAATACTAATCTTTATGGCATGTGATTTACCACTTCAAGTTCCGGCTAGCGCACCGGAGCGTAAGTACTTCATGTAGCCAGTAACATGTGACATGCGGGGGAGCCTTCGACGTCCGGGTCGGCGGATTCACGACAATTTCATGTGAATCGACCGTCGGAGCTATACAGAATCCCAAGTGCAACTCAGGGAAAATACTTATTCGAACAGGACGGTGTCAGAAATTAGAATGTCCACGGTGCCGCACCAACTTGAAATCCAATGGCTCCATCAGTTTCAGCCGATTCTAGGTTTTATCCACTCACTATCCAGTGAAAAGATCAGTGACATACATAATCAGTGGCACCTGCACGCCTTTGTTACTCTCAATCGTGTTTCAAACTTTCATTCACCATTCATCGTCATCACTTTACTGTCTTCCTACTTCTTGCCCGACAAGTACCTTCAGCCTACGAAAATGTACCGAACAATGCCGATGATCGTAATTTCGATGGTACTTATCCCACTGGATCCCACCCTCGTATTTCTCATCACACCAATTTTCGCCAACACTTCTTCCCTCCCGGAAACGAGCCCCCTCTCAGTTTTCTTTTACAGTGTGCTTTCATTTATCAGAATGGCAGTTCAGTTGAGGCCTACGGCAGCATATGGGTCCTTTGATTCTTTCATCTTACAAAACAACTGACCATGAAGCTTTTCCCGGAGAGAACTCACGTACCTTGGAATTCCTTGCATATATGCTGACGAAAATCGCTAGAACATTTTGCCATGATCGAGATTCTCAAGGGAAAAAATGGATTGGATTGCTTCAGTCGCTTGCTCCTGAGGATAGCATAAGCAGACTTGACTCGGTACTAGTTTTCTCTCCTGGCAGCTTGAAACTTGAAACGAGATCGATACCGGTTGGGTTTGTTCCGGGGAGGAACTACGATTATCGTATGGAGTATCACAAGGGTATAGCATCTGGATCCTCATATATCTGGAAGATTCAAAATACTAAGTGTCTATATTTCGGCTTACAAGAGTGCTTTTCCAGAGGCGTCGAAAACACGACGGAATCTCGTCAATACATGTCGCATCCGTAATGCCAGATCATGCGTAAGTAGCACGGCAGTCACCCCCACCTTACGGTACTGCTTGGCCAGCTAAAAGTTTCAATCCAGATGACACGAGACGTATACCTGGCCATATCAAAACTCTGTGGTAACTTTGTTAAGAGTCCATTAGGACCGATCGTGAACAAGCTGCACGTGACCCGATAAGTCACGTAGCAGGCAAACACCTCGAGGAGTATATCAGTCATCAAAATATATTGATTATCATAGCAATAGAGTAGTATACATATAAAAGAAACCCACAAGAAAGGGGACAGAGGCAAGAGAGCATACCCATCGCTCTGTCCCCGCCTCACTCGTCTGATCTCGTCAGAGACTCACACGCCTATCGACGCAACCTTATCTTATCTTATCATTCATCTCACAACAAACTTGGTGCAGGGTATACAAATGTGGTGTATACTAGATCGATAAATAAACCAGATCCAATATCTCTGTGTGTATGCTCACTCTCAAACTGTTGGGGTGGAAACCAGTCGCATTGGACAAGGGTTGCCAAGTGCTGATCCTGGGACACCAACGCAGTGATCACGTATGTATACGATATACCAACAGCATCCGAAGCCGCATTCGCAAGATCAGTGATGGAGGATACTCTTCTCCAATGACAGGAGTTCAAGTTCAATGCTCTGAATGAAAACTTGCTTTCAGTCAACGGTGGCTGCAGTACGAGAAGCGAAAGGATGGATCGAAAGGTGAAGAAAGGTAGGTTCGCGAACCTATTGACGATCTAATCCAATTTATGGCAGAGGGCATAGAGCCCTACGCACATTTTTAAGACTACGTTCATCTCAACGGGGTGGTGGCTTCACAAGTACCTTGCGGTACTTCCTATTCAACGGTGCGTGCCTGTCATGAAAGATGGAGTTTTGTGTCTGCTAGCAATCTTTTTAGTACTGTTCTGCTGCTGAACGAGCGTCAGACCTCCTGTGCACGCCTAAAGTTGACAGCCAGATGCAAGCGGGACGTTTCCAAGCTCTTGGCAAAAAAACACAACTGGTACCACCATGATCTTGATGAACTCCCGAGTGTGAAGTTCATAGGACGACAAGCATCGACTCGAGAGGTTCGTTTGCCTCGAGGGAACGGCATATTTCACTTTCTGTTAGTCTTTGTTTATAATTTTAAAGTGCAAAAATTCATTTAGGTTTTTCTCCAAGAAAACTTCAAGGAAACTTACCTGACTAATGACGTCAACTTTGTATGATCCCCATCAATCATACCTTTATCATTACTTCATTCTCCGGTCCGTCACGAAGACTTGCGTGTGTTTGGCGACTCGGCATTGCAAGTAGTAAGATGTGCTGCGTGTACCCTCAGTGCCTCACTCAGGCTTTCGTACCTACGGCTTTTGTCCTCATGAAACGTCTGCCGCTCATATTTGTCTTTTATTCTTTCTCGGGCTCGTTCTTTCTCTTTCTCACACTTTCCTGGCTTGCCAGCTTCTTAAGAAGCCAGCCCGAACGTCAGACCCTTTATGGGTTCGTCCACAGATCCAGACGCGAATTGTAGCAGTATTCAATAAGGAATTGTTTCCCCGTGAGCTCTACTGATAATCATGATTTCCTGGAATCACGTTGTCGTGTAATAGCCCCTCGGATGGTCGTAAATTTATCCTTATCGCTGAAGGACAGTATTTCAGGATGCTGAGCGTGACCCCAGAATGGATTGATAGTAATATGAGCATAGAATGACTTTGTAAGGAGATATAGAGTACACTCGCTCATAATGCATATGCGGTCATGGTACATAGCCCTGCAGAGCCATCGCTTACACTCCCTGCCAAAATGTATGCTAGATGTTGGATGTGATGTAGATGCTGGGTGGGTGCACGTGACCGCGACCGCGTCGCGTTTCTTTCGGGTTTGAGTTCAACTGCTTTCAGACCAAAGACATGGCCTCGATCGGATCCGTCACCAAGCAAATTGCAGCGCTTGAAATTTCCTCCAAGAAACAGCCAAATCCACCTCCGGCTCGGCCGACTCACTCAAAACAACCTAGTCAAACGAACGTTGCAAAACTCGCCAACAAGTATGCTCCTCCCCACCCCATTCTCAAGCCTACCCAACCGTCCGCTCTCCGAAATCAGACGAACGCAGAGAATAGAACTACCACGCCGCCACCACCACCCCAGACCAAAGCCGTCTCAAAACCTCCCTCTGTCGACATCGGAAAGTATGACGGCGGGTTCGAGATAGACAACGAGAAAAGAGGCGAGAAGGTATACGGGGAGGCCGCCGAAGACTTGGCACTCGATTCGAGCGTTTCCAAGTGGGTCTCTTGATCGCGTTGCAATCCTCATTTATAAGGTCTCTTGCAGAACACGGCCCACCAGGGAGTGGAGCCTGAACTCGTTTGACATCGGCCGCCCTCTAGGGAAGGGAAAATTTGGTCGCGTGTACATGGTCCGCACCAAAGTTGAACCACGCTACATCCTCGCGCTCAAGTGCCTGTACAAGTCCGAAATCGTTCAGTCTCGCGTCGAAAAACAGATCCGTCGAGAAATAGAAATTCAACAGAACCTTCGTCATCCCAACGTCCTGCGTTTATATGGCTACTTCCACGACGAGAAGCGTATCTTCCTCATGCTCGAATTTGCAGGCAAGGGCGAACTTTACAAGCAATTGAGCAAGCATGGGTGCTTCTCCGAGAAGCGCAGCTCGAGATATATCGACCAGATGGCAGATGCACTGCAGTATTTGCACTCGAAGCACGTTATCCACAGAGATATAAAGCCGGAGAACCTCTTGCTAGGCATCAACGGCGAACTCAAGATCGGGGATTTCGGCTGGAGCGTCCATGCGCCGAGTAGCCGACGAATGACACTCTGTGGAACATTAGACTACCTTCCTCCGGAGATGGTGGAGGGGAGAGAACATAACGAGAAAGTGGACTACTGGGCACTCGGAGTGCTCACGTACGAATTCATGGTCGGAAATCCGCCGTTTGAAGACAGGAACAGTGTTAATGGTCAGTGCATTCGTCCCAGCCATTCGATTGATGCAAGGCTCATCGTAATATAGCCACATATCGACGGATAGCAAAGGTCGACCTTCGTATACCGTCTCATGTTTCACCTGAAGCGAGAGACCTCATCTCCAAGGTAGGGTCTGCCCCTCCCTTGCTGCATATACTCAAGTGCGGTCACCGTGTACTTATTTTGTCCCATAGCTCTTGAAATACAATCCAGAAGAGCGGCTTCCTTTGGTAGAAGTTTCCCGTCATCCTTGGATTGTCAAATACCGTCCAAAAGGGGCTTCACGAGGCGGGAGCGAGGCCTAGAATTCCCTGCTTGAACTTGCTCTGAAGTGTTTCGTCATCTATAATTTTATGTATCCACCTCCGCGTGTACTGTTGTTCTGGTATTCAATGCTATGTCACATTAAAAAAAATCCAACGGTTAGTCCGCGTGTTGTTTGCGAGGTTGTTCAACGTTCGGTAACAAGGTGTATCCTCCCAGCGCTCACAATTCACGATTCAGAACAATCATATAGTTCTCAAGAACAAGAGAATCTTAGGATATTAAGGGTCATTTATTCCATGATCTAATTCGGGATGAATGACAGGAAAGTAATACCGTCTAGCTACTCTGCCTAGGTCACTCTTCCTGAGAAAACATTATGCTGACAGTGACCAAGGATCGCCGGACATCAGTAAGTCATTGATGCCATATCTGCCCGCATGCGGTTGTAGTCAAGGAGACCCTCAATGGGTCCAAGGGCTGCAATTGCAATCTACTCAAGTGGGTCAGTATCCACGAATTATATATACGCGCGGGAAGAAAGGGAGTGAACATACATCCTTGTCCCAGAGATATTTCTGTGCGACGCGCCTGATTTCTTCGGGAGTAACAGCATCGACGGCATTCTCGATCTGCTTAGGTGTCATGCGGCGACCAGTAGTGACCAACTGTCGACCAATATCTTCGGCGATAGCGGTAGTCCCATCTAGGCTAAGGAGAAGGCCCGCTTTGAGTTGACTTTTAGCACGCTCAACCTCCACATCAGTAGGCGCCATAGACATGCGGGCCCATTCCTTGAGAGTGAAATGGGACATGTCGTCAAGATTCATCAAGTTCTCTGACACCAGGTAGATACCCCATAGGCCAGTATCGGAGTAAGACGTTGAGAAAGACATGAAGCTGTTGGCGAGGTTGTTGGAAGATATGATATGGGAAAGCCGGGAAGACAAAAGAGGAGAGGCCCCCAGGGAACGGTCCCAGTTGCCCATAATCGATTGCATGACCAACATGGGGAAATAGTCGGGGGAACTCCAACCTACACCCTCGACAGCAATAGCAACATGCGCGCACGGAAGTTCATCGTCACGGATGCGAACCTCCGAGCCAATGAAGTCGGTACGAGAGTGAGCAGGACGACCAAGAGAAATTGGATTGGGAGAGACAGGGAGGGAAGAGAAATGCTTTTTGGCGAGTTTTACAAGTTCCTGATGGTCAACACCACCTGCGCCAACCAAAACCATGCGATCGCCCGTGTAGTTGGTCTTGATGTAATTCGCAAGGTCATCGCGCTTAATGGATAAGATGTTTGCTTTGGGACCCAGGATTGTCCGGCCAAGGGGCTGACCTATGGGATGTTGGCAATAGCAATGACAGAGGAGGGAGAGAACATACCTTGAAATGCGACAGAGTGTAGGTGGTCGAATACAACTTCTTCAAGTTGCTTGTCGACTTCCTGTTGCTCACGGAGGATGACGTCTCGCTCGCGCTCCACCGCAGCATTCTCAAGCTTGGAGTTTTGAAGTATGTCACTGATGATATCAACGGCGACTGGAACGTCCTTGCGGAAGCTCTTCGCATAGTAAACAGTTTGCTCGCGCGAGGTATACGCGTTCAGGTGAGCGCCGAGATTCTCAACTTCCAACTCGAGCGCGTGTTGGTTCCTTCGACTTGTTCCCTTGAATGCCATATGTTCCAAAAAGTGCGCCGTTCCATTCGTTTTGTCGGTCTCTGCGCGAGAGCCCGCGTCGATCCAAACACCGACAGTTGCCGTCTGTGCATGTGGATGGGACTCTGTTGCAACGGTGACACCATTCGGGAGTGTGGTTGTCTCAGTGATGGGCGCCGGTATGTTTACAGCCGTTGCAAACGACCGCAGAGGCCGCTGTGGGGTTGTGTCAAACGCGGAAGGGGCTGTTGAGAGCGGCGAACTCACTGGATGACGAGCTGCGCTGCGGAGAGCACGACCCAACGACGCCGACAACGTTCGGGAGACCATTCGAGAAAAAGGTAAAGTGGG
>JBBPRP010000246.1:0-18933 GCA_038093135.1 Leccinum longicurvipes
GTAATATGATGGATGGCTATGATACAGACGGGGATAACGTGGCTGGATGACGCATACTTGAGGCGCACATAATGGCAGTGGCAAGAACAGTATTCACCGCGTGGTGTTGGGTTTTGATGTGCCTGAACCAAGCATGTGTGCCCCGCTCTCGTCGCTCTGGCGTCGGTTGGTCGTCGAGCGATCGGATTGAAACTATTTGACTTTTTGCGACGCTGCTCAAGTTGACGTTGCGAGGATGGAGCACTTCGCATCCAACCACATCGTCGGAGCACGTGGTCATGAACCTTGTCTGGCTCGGAGATTTAGCACGCTTGAGGGTGCTGGTGATCGAGGATCGATGAACGTTTTGCTGTGTAAGAATGTACAAAGGAACGTGCAAACGATTTACGTCAAGTAGGCGGATGGTACGCACCACGAGTTTGCGCAAGACCTTTTGGCAATATCGGTGGGTCGTGCCGATTCGCGAGAGCATCAGTCTCTCGTCGTCGCTCCGGTCGCTGAAAACAAGAAGAAACCTCGACGACGTTTTGGTCTCGATTCCCGTTCGCGAATCGCCGATTGGTGGAACAGTAGCATGATGGGAAAAAGGCTAAAGCACAGACGGGGGTAGAGACCAAGTGAGGTGTCGACGTGGGTCCGTTTATAAAGGGCTGTTTGGGGGACCGATCGTGAAACGCGTCGATCAAAAGGTCGAACCGGAAATGGCCACGACGATGAAGAGGTGTATTTGCGGGAAGCTATCCCGACGGCCCCCGATCGTTCCGCGGAATGTGATTGGAGGAGGAAGACGGTTAGCGTCGTTCCTGCGCCAGACGGTCGTCTATGTTGGTGATAGACCGCCTGTGAAACGACGTGTTGTTTCAGGGAAAGCGGGCCGAGTCACCTAACGGCTAAGGAGCGAGCAAGATATCAAACAGGAGAACGTCGAAGTACATATGGCTCGGTGACAGGGTTTCAATTACTGCAATATCGCCGGGGAGAGGACCAGTGTAGGTCATTGGATGGGTAAGCGATTGAGCCGACATCGGTGCCTGTGGATGGACGGAACCGGCTAATTTGCAAAACTGTGGATCTGAGATTTGTATGACTAATTTCCTGTTTCGGATGAGTGAATTCCTTATTACTCTCTTGCTGTCGACTGTATCGCCTTCCAATTCGTTCCCTGTCGACATGATCAACTATCAGCGATACTCCCTTGACCTACACCAAGACAACTGGTCGGACATCTTCAAGCCTCCCCGCAACGAATCCATACACGAGAAGCAGGCTCGCATCGCACGACAGCAGGAGGCAGCAAGAATATCAAAGGAAATAGACGATGCCATCGAAAAGTCCAGGAAACTCTTCGAGAAGCGCAAAAAGGCCATAAAAGTCCTCCTTCTGGGTACCATCTACATCATCTCCAGTGCAACCACCGTCGCTCATCGTGTTGTTCACAGGCCAGGCTGAGTCTGGAAAGTCCACCATGCTCAGAAGTATGTCGTATCCTCTCCCTCTCTGCGCAGGCGCTCATGACTCTTTGGAGACTTTCAACTCACCTTCTCCCCAAATTATTTCCATCGCGAGATTCCGCTCTGGAAGGTTATCATACAGCTCAATCTTATCGTGTACGTCCTAAATTCCTTCCATCTTACCCTCTTACATACTCACGCGACCCCAGCTCCGTCAAGAAGCTGCTGACCATCATCGAAGACGAGCTCGACTCGCAGGCGCTCTCCTCCCAATCTTCCCGTGGAAATCTCCGTGTTCATGCATCCCCTCCCCCTTTACCCACGCTCCTTAACAACCATGGCGCCCCCGTCGCTGGGCCCTCGCGCCCGACTCCCTCTACTTCCCCACCTACTTCTTCTCATGTTTCTCCTGACGTGCATTCCTCGCCAAGTATGTTTACCCACGTATCCAATGGTTCCGGTGACATCAGGGTCGACTCTAATGATCCGCCCCTGACCCAAACACATGCTGCCCTCCGTCTCCGCCTCCTCCCCCTCCTCAGCGTAGAGACAAACCTCGCTCGCCAACTTCATCCCGATTTCGCCGGTCCGTCTCCACCCCTCTCCACGTCCACAGGTTGGACGAAGTGGGCGTCTGGGGTCGGCGACCACTCTGCTAACGGCTTCCTCTTTGGAAACGACGAGATTTGTGTTCGCGCTGGTGGTGGTTGGAAGAGCATTTTGGAGCGGGTTGCAGGAACACACTCGGATGACGAAAACTCGCCCAGTCGGGACTCTAGGGCCAAATCCATCGATCACAAGTCCCCCACCATCTCGGGAAAGCAATCTACCCGCAGCATGCGCCCCCATCCCTCCGATCCAACGCCACTTTTGGAAGCGCTGGCCCCGGACATTCATGCTCTTTGGACAGATCCTGCCGTACAGGCACTCCTGAAGCGCAGGGGCGTGCACATGGAGCACAGTGCCGGTTTCTTTCTAAACGATATCATGAGAATTGGCAAACCAGGCTGGAAGCCAGGCGTAGGTTCGTGGTCCGACAGTTTGAAAAGCATGCTCTGAGATGTTCTGTAGATGATATCGTACGAGCAAGACTACGGACATACGGAGTAGAGGAACATCGATTCTCGGTCGACGGTGGTATGTGTCAGCCTCGCTGGTCTTGCTTTCCGCTCACTTTCATTCCCACAAGGATCGGAATGGTACATCTATGACGTAGGCGGTAGTCGGGGGTCAAGGCATCAATGGGTGCCTTACTTTGATGATGGTTAGTTGATCCCCTTTGCATTGACCGTAATCTGACGCGGCGTGCCTAGTCCAAGCAATTATCTTCCTGGTCCCACTGGTGTTTAACCAGGTTCTCGATGAGGATAGGTCGGTTAACCGATTGGTTCGTCCTGTTTCACTTCCCTGTTTAGTTTAGCTTATCTTCCTATAGGAAGACTCGATCAATCTTTGGAAACAAGTCTGTTCAAGCCCCTTGCTTGCACGCGCCAACATCATTCTCTTTCTGAACAAAATGGACATCCTCCAATCGACTTTGAAGTCGGGCGTCCGCGTACAGGCATTCGTACCAACCTATGGCCCCCAACCGAACGATCTCGAGCATGTCGTAAAATGTACGTTGGATGAGCGCCCATCGTTGCCTCCGTGAAGTCGGTGCTGACAGTCGTCTTTGTCTCAGACTTTCGCGAAAAGTTCCGGGCATATCACGTATGTTCATGTCGTTATTTCATTAACTGCGTCACATGCGCTAACATGGCACCGGTCAGAGACGGCTGTCACCCAAGCAACGAACATTCTTTTGCCATGAAACGTCTGCCATCGTACGTACTGCTCGCATTGACACGTCACGAGGTTCCGTTTTTGACTTGTTATCCCAGGACACGGAAGCCACGCAAACTGTACTTACGGGTGTACGAGAGGGCATCCTAAGAGGCCATCTCGAGAAGCTCAGCGTCATCTAAGTTAAATATTTAAACATGCACGACGCGCATCATTCCTTTTTTCTTTCGCTCTTATATTCCAAACAAGCATGGTCCCCCCCACATTTGTCTATCCACACATCTATCACCAATATCATATCGGTCACATCTATCCTTTCAATGGCTTGGTCCATACTCATTCGTGCCCTAGGCTAGAGGTCGACTGGGTTCCTTTTTCGTTTCAATTTTCCTCTGCAGAGGTGTTATACTTACAGATAAGATACACGGGATTCGACTCCATGTCCGGGTTTCTTTTTGCCTATATTCGTATGGATAGTGTAACTTGCATAATGTAGTTTAGCTTAGAGACTTTGGACGTGTTTAACAGTTTGCTACAGGTAATTAAATGTTGGATTTTAAGTGAGCACGAACGACACCAGAGTCTGACACGCGGGCGCAGGGACGGGAATGAGGACAAGCGACGGCAAACCAGAAAGCCCCTGAAACTATTGAGTTCTGTTCCTAACTTATGGTAATGCCGACGTCGACGGACTCAGAGGAGCCTGACCCTGCGAGGGTGGCTTGAACGTGAACACACTGATACCGTATGCAGACACATCCCGGTGTCGGCCGGACATCGTGGAGAGGCGTTTGAGTTTCATGGATTGTCTTACGCCAGTTGGCACTGGGCGGTTTACTTACTTGAGATAAATAGGAAGGCACGGTATGGGGATCTTGTCATATATATGTACCACAGGCATCCCTGGATGACAGGATGTGGAGTCGAAATTTCGGAAGGGACTCGTCCTCGTCAAGTTGGTGATATTAAGTAACTCGTTAACGGTAGCACACGAGCGATACTGCCCAGTGGTGTGCCATGGATTGCAATGCGTGGTAGGATCCAGGGTCACTACCGTACATGCAGGTCTTGGCAGGTCTTCAGGAACGAAGAACGTATCGCTAGGCACTGTACACATGTACCAACGTAAATGCATGACGGCGTCTCGTCGGCCTCGTCAACCGGGTCTCCGTATCTGGGGTGTCACGAGCGACGAGGGCGGCGGAGCATCTATCCGTCGTGTAAGGGACCGAGACTCGGCAGAGTCACGTGCTATGTTAGTCAAGGTGTTAGTGGCAGTACATATGATCCTCACTAGTAGCGTATGGACAAGATATTGAGTTTTCCGCTTTCCCATGCCGTTCCGATAGCTGACATTCAGGCTGACGGGGCCTCTTTCCAACAGATTTCTAACTTGCACTCGGAAAGCAATCATTAGCATCGGTCGCCGACTCGCCGAGGGTGAGAACGGTTGAAATAACAAAACGACAACTTATCGATGACGTGCTTCGGCATGATATGATAACATAAAGTGACCCGATCATTGGGCCCCAGGTGAGACCCTGGAGCGTGGCGCGATTCAGCACCTGTGTCTCACTGATCGTAATATCGCAAGGATTGGTTAGTCGTACTGTAATTTATCATAGGGACCGGATCGAGTCCGGCCTTGGCATAATAATAATCAACACAAAAATAAGGCTGATATAATCTCGCACTCGATCAATCGCGCCTATATTATATGTATATGTATATATATATCATCAAGCCTCGTCGATCATACTAAGATTTCGTCATAATAATTTAGGCCGAGTTGGAGTGTCAACAAATAGCAGGACAGGACCGCGGCGGCTTGGCTGATCGATCGTTACCTCTTCTGCCGGACAGCGGCTCGTCGTGTTCATCTTTTTTCCTGTCGGTACTGATCGGCCCCCGAGATCGTGCGCTCGGGATTGAGCTGCAGGGAAGCAAAATGAGAAATGGGGGTAGCCCGTAAGGTGGACGAGTGATGTGGTGGAGGGCACCAGAGGAAGCGGCGTGTTTCGCTTGACCTTGTACTGCAGTGGCTCCCCTCGTGCCTGCGACGCAACACCACAAAATTTGTCCACGGTGCCGAGGCGTCCTTGGTCAGCCTCATCACCGACGCCCTTATATGAACAAATTGTGTCCCAACCCCGATCCCAAGTGATCATAATGAATGTGCCAAAGCTTGACAGGGAGATGCGTGGTAACGGCAATTACTAATGATAAATGAAATTTATACAAGGTCTGACTCAGGGGGATCTCGACTGCAGGGGCGCAACGACTTGATGCCTTGCAAGTACTGATGATCCACAAAGCTAAAGGTTTGAGGTAAGACATGCCCAGCGTTTCGGCTCATCCGTGGACGATTCAAGGTCAGTGACGAAGTACCCATCGTGCAATGATTCCCGCAGTGGTGCGTGTTAGTACTTGAGCTGGGCTCAGCTCGCCTGCGATAGAATGTATGACGACAACTCATACCCGCACGTAACACTCGGGGGTACAATGCCGCATAGATCAAGAGATAATGCGCAAGACGAACCACAGAATCATAACTACGATGTGTTGTCTCGTAAACAGAATGGCCAAGAACGACACCACAGGGCCGCTCGCATGCATTCCAAGGTGTCAGAATTGCACGATCCACAAAATCTCGCCATGATCCTGTTCAATGGAGTCGTCTGGTGACCTACAGTAAACGATCGTCCCACTAATCCCAGAATGGAACCTCCCTGAAGTTGCAGTACTAGTAATTACGGGCCACTGCACATATTACTATCGACCCTACGTCTTCCGATCTCGGCGCGCCGTCGTTGCCCGCCCAAGGTGACACACGAAAACAGACGAATAGCGGAGGCAGAAGGCCTCCGTGCCGATAGCGATTGTGTAGATACAGCATGTATACCCACAGATCAGAAGATCGGGACCACCAGACGACATCGGAGCATTGCCCGAGCATCCACACAGTATGCAGAGCCTTTGAAGGAAAGGACAGTGGGAATTATTGCAGTATTGATAATACAGACTGGAGAAAGACGACAAGACTTCCATTCCACACTCCCCGACCACCATCCACCACTAGAAACCAAAGTTGTCCAGAGTGTGGCAACCAACGCATTTTTGTCAGATTGCATTTGTCGTGCCTACTATTTACCCTGGACAGTCTGGCATTCTAAACACCGTCACCCAAATCAATAAGTTGGTTGCTGAATTGCTTCAATGCGTCGTTGCAAGCGACTTGAGTACCCTAACATTCGCGGTGCGAGATCCAGAGAATGACCAGTCCGAACCCGTGATACTGACCCGGCAGTATGCAGATGCGACACGAGATTCCTTCAAGTCCGTGTTCATCGGCAAGCCCGGTTGTCCTGAGAATCGGAAAACGAAATGATTCTCGTTCCTCAAGTGCATTCGACAGTGCATCCATTGGCTTGTATTATCAACAGACCGTCTATAGCAGTGGGATTTAAAAAGAACCACCCCGTTAATGCTATCTTCCGCGACTTGACCATCTCATCAGATGGCGAAGCTAAAGGCATTTCTTATGGTGGCTGCTTCACGTACAAAGCCACTATGCCTATCGACAAGGTTCAGCCCTTTGAAAAAAAAGGGCCACCACGAACAGCGTGAGGTGGTACGACCCTCATTTTCAGATTTCGCACCTGCACAGACAATGGAACATTCCACGTCTCACTGACCATTTGGCCATTGCTCCCGCCAACGTTAAGATGTTCTACTTCGACCTTGAACCCAGACGTGGTCCAGATCAGTGCACCAAGGGGTAAAAACCGCCCACTGACACTTGCTTCAAGAACAAATTTACGAGTTCCTTGTCCAGAGTGTCGGCAGGAGACGTCCGATTCTTCTACGTTGAAGTAGACGGAGTAACCCGAGCTCTGGTAAGGCAGACAAGTGCGAGGGATGACTATTCGAAATAAGGGCGAAATGAGGAAAGAGGTAGCATGGGATGATTGGTTGGCCGATACTATCCGCACAGTAAGTAGACTAATACCTTACGCTTGCAGGACAAGAGGTGACCTACCCGATTTGAATCACAAGCCAGCGTCAACCCGAACATTATCGCATTATCGTGCATCTGAAGCGGGATGCTCGGTGCGCAAAGAAAAACGCTTGGGATCCTTATTGTCGGCTGCTACGAGACGCAGTTCAACGTTAAGACACTGCAGACCAGGATGAGAACAGGCTGGCGGACCCGCGGACGCATGCGATCAGTTCGGTCATCGAGAACTGTGTGAAGCGAAAGCAGGCGGTACCGAGCTACGCACTGCTGTTCAACGAAGCAGAGAAGATAATGCAGAAGCCAGGTGGGAAGGGTGTACCCGAGCTACAAGGGTCCCAGGACAGACGAATCCAACGAGGCGTCGAAGATAAGCCACCAGGACCCAGCTAATTTTGTAGTGGATACATCGAACCGGACAGAGGTTCCTTTTCCGTTCGCAGTAGTGGGCGCAGGATATGCAAGCAAGAAGTCATCAGGTACCCGCGGAATGAAGCTGCATCTGATAGCAGGATGACTGGTGCACGTCACGGGTGTATGCATATTCCAAAGTGGGTGGCGAAAAGTGAATGGGATGGTGATAGACATTGCCTTGAAAGACCGTCGATGTTTCATTCTTCGCTCTCAACACGCGCTACGTTCCCTGACTCCCAAAATCAGATTATAACTGTTGCCCAAGTCTGAGTCGAGTCGTCAACGTGCGCACTGTTTGCAACAACTGTCGTCTGGTCTTGAATTTGGGCCATCGTTGGAGTATGGGGACTGTTAGTGGGCACCGGGGGAGCCTAGGGAGAAGACGAGAGGTGGCGACGCATGTATAGATAGCGAGTGTAGAAGGGCGACCGGAGTTGCCTGCAACTTGAACAGGGCAGAGGTTCACTGAAACGACCGAAATAAGGACAGTCTTCCTCGTGGGTCCAGCGGGAGCCCTACACAAGCCACCTGTATTCGATGTACGCTGGTCACGACCCCCGGTAGAAATTTCTGGGGAGACGCGAGCCCAAACAAGCGCAACCAAGCTTGGGTGGGTAAACGTTCGTCCATTCGCGTTCGCTGACAGGTCGGACGCACGAGTCACAGGAAAAGTGCTGGAATGCTTTTTAACTGGATGATGAGTGAGTGAACTCGTGTAAGAAATTTGATGCATACGAGAGGAAACGCTGGGTGAAAGAGGCAGGCTTTGAGTCTGGCTCAAAGCTGGACTCAAAGTGCGCTGTCTGAGTGGGTTGGGAACGGAATAAGTTGAGCTTCGAACGGCAGGGGTCGAATGACGCAGCGTCTGACGGAGTGAAATCAGATGTGCGCTTGAGAGTGGCAGTCGTATTGGGAAGGGGTAAAAATGTATCGAGGAAGGGAGTGACTACGATAACGTCGTTGCGGAATGTGGCATTGACTGCTTTGTTTTTCTTTGAGTTTCCGCTGCTATCGACGGACCACTGGTATACAGGCTGACGGGTGAAGCTGTTAGATACGCCATTGGGGATAACAAAAGTGACCATCCCGTTTTGGGAGAACTGAAGCCAGTTGAGCTTGCTAGTATACACGGATGTGGAGGGAACTCACGCCGCATTCCCATACTGTAGGGCGAATTGTTATGAGCCCAGAGTGACCGTCCGCTAGATTTCGCATCGTGAACGTGATTCTAAGCGTGCCGACGTCGTTCGCCACGGTGGCATCGAAGCTGTAGTGAAGTCAACTTCATATTTATCAGTTTGAGTGACGGTGATCAGCAGTCCTAACTATCGAGGGGTGAGCCCGATGAATTTGGTTTCACGAAGGTGGACTAGTGCCATACTCGGGACAAGTTGTCTTTCTCGACTTGTCGACAGTCCACCGCCAACAGGCTCAGCCAAAGCTCATTAAGAGCGAAGCCGGCGGGGTGATGTTTTCGTTCTTGGAAATATAGCTTGCCATTTCGTACACTGGACCCAACAGAGACGGATCCGAGGTTGTAGAGTGAAATAGGAAATAGACGCACCTGCACGTGATGCTTTCCCCTTTAATGTACGCAGTCATTCGTGTTACTACTATGTAACTTGCACCATGCTATCATCTGCGAGCGGGGAAACCAAGGTCTTGTCAAAATTTCTGGTACCCCAGCCTCGATGTGGGCTGAGCCTGAGCCTGCATCAGAGACAAGGCAAACTTGAAGGATGACTCGGAGTCAGCTGAGGGAGAGATGAAACCGTTACAGCAAGTTAGCGACCTGCCCTCGTCATTTTCTCGTCGCTCGTGATCATCACTGGTCAGGCTCGTCCTCCGAGCTCTATCATTACGTCGCCTCTCACTTCCTTTTCTCTGGTAATATTACCGCACCGGCGCTTACAGCTTGTTGATCCTGTTCTGACTCCGAGTCCCAGACTGTGGCAGAGCATGAAGCGCTTTCCCAGGCCGTCTTCCATCCCTATTCAGACTGAGCCTGACATTTTCGACGTGCAGGGTGTCATAGCTGTCATTCGGTAGCATACCAAAACGCTGGAGAAAACAATTCTTCTTACATGATCGGTCAACACGCCAGTTACTAGGCTGATTTCGATGACAACTCGAAGAGTCGGATTCGGAAGTTTCTTCTTACGCCGCGACGTAGCACAACCCGTCCGAGCCGGCACCTGACCTCGGCAACTTTTCATTCAACTTGAAATCAGTTGCAACCTCAGGCTGCTACTTCGTTACTTCCACTCAAGGTGCTTCTTGCTTCATCATCACACACCCGTGAAAAGTATCTCGTATGCAGCGCATAGCAAGATAACTGGGCAGAAAACTCACCTTCTAACACAACCGTGCGTAACTCATCACTGCGCAGTTGACGTTACGAGGGTTACACCACCGTGCCATCAATTCTCGTGTTGCCAGGTAAAGTCGGCGTTCACTTCATGCTTCATCAGACGTTTCAGGCCTCAGGTCCCGATGCAACAAATTAGGGTAGACAAGGCTTTTCGTTCCTTCCGATGGTATGATTGTCATATTTCATTGCCTCGTGATTGGCCCGATCGTGCGAAACGTTTAGCGTTGCATGATTAGCGGTAGCAGTATTGCTTGCGCATATATATGCATGAGCAGGAAAGCATGATGTCTGTCTGACTCTGTATAACTCACCAATTTCCGAGCGTTCAATGATGCTTTCATTCCTCGCTCTCCTTCCACTCCTTACTCTGACCGCGGCCGTGCCGCAGGCGAGGTCTAGTGACTGTGTAGGCACGATCTCGTCACTGAGTGACGTAAGCGCCGCATCCCAGTGTACAACCATCAACATCAATTCCTTCACCGTGCCGGGTGGACAGACGTTCAGCCTCTCCTTGCAAGATGGCACTACCGTGAACGTTTGTGAGTTGTCATTCTCTCTCTCTCTCTCTTTCTTGATTCTTTTGGTTGACGTTTGCACAGTGGGAGACATCCAGTTTGGGAATCAGAGCTGGAAAGGTCCTTTGTTCGAGATTCAGTGCGTCCAGATCGGATTTCTTGAATGCAAGTCATTTTTATTGACCTTGGGGTACCGAATACAGAGGGAGTGATATCACATGTGAGCATACTTTGAGTACATTTCGCCTTTGCCCTAATGGTATCTTTCAGTCAACGGAAACAATAAGAGGTGGGATGGTGGTGGACCTTTTTACTGGGTGAGTAAGATTACGTTCTACTGCTTCAAATTTTAATCGATCTCAGGACGGTCAAGGGGGCAGCGGTGTCACCAAGCCCAGTCCCATGATGAGGTACGCGCGCGGGCGGTTGGCTGACATGATGTTATTCCTAACTTGATTCCACAGCATCTTTATATCTGGAACAATGTCTGTAAGTGCTACCACCCGCATGGTATCGCACCAAGACTGGCCTTGTTTTAGGGTGTTCACGTCGTCAATTCCCCAGAACGAGCCTTCGCTATAAGCACTAATGGACCACTAGTCATCAGCGATTCAACTGTCGACGACAGTGAGATATTCGTTTCTTTTATAATTGCATCTTTTAGATGTTTGGATGTTCAGGTGAAGGAAACCATCCCAATGCCAAGAGTGGGAGCAATCCTGCTGGTAATGGAAAATCATTAATACTTGGAGGTACTAGAAGGATTGATACAATTCCCAGGACGCAATACTGACGGTTTTGACGTCTGTGGAGAGAATATCATTATTCAAGGCTGGTATGAGATGGATACTTGTCTTGCATTTATTCAGCACTCACACAATAGTGAACAGCACGGTGATTAACCAGGTATACGTGATCGTATTGTGCCTCTGATAAACTCAAGTTGATTCGTTTTTCCTAAGGATGATTGCTTCACTATCAACAGTGGAAAGAACATCACATTCGAAAACAATTACTGTCAGGACGGTCACGGTATATCGATCGTACGTTATCTTGTTTCTCCCTGGAATAAATGCGTAGATGTACATTATCTTCAACCACAGGGATCCATCGGCTCCGACGTTGTTGTTGAAAATGTTGTCATACGAGGCAACAAAATTGTTAACAGGTCTTCCCCGTTTTTGCTGAAGGGTGAGTAATGCTCTAACAAAAATCAATATCTGGTAGCGTTCAAGCGTTCCGCATCAAGACCGAGAAAACCGCGACTAACAGTCAGGTTAATGATATCACCTACTCCGTACGCAGATTCATCGGATCTGTCCATTACTGTACTCATTGTGAATCCCACATTAGGGAAACACAGCATCTAACTGTGCTCAGTATGGTGTATTAATTGATCAAAGTTACCCTGAAACTCTCGGAACGCCTGGAAATGGTGTTGTGATATCCGTAAATAGTCTTGTGCTTGTGAAGAACAAAGCGTATGCTAACTTTTGGTATTAAAGAACGTCAGCTTCATTGATGATGAGACCGACGTCAGCGTCGGGGATGAAGCGCAGAGGGTTAACGCGAACTGTGGAGATGGTTCTTGTCAAGGTATGAGATTCTTGTTCAATCCAAAGTGTTGATTATGATGTACGGTTTCTGCAGGTGCCTGGAATTGGGCACAGTTGCACACGAGCGGCGGCAAGGCCGGCAAGATCGTGAACACAGACAGTCTCAATGATTATTCCTTTTAGATCATTTTTCGCTCTTCTATCCTGATACCCATAGTTTCTGTCACCTCCTCGCAGGTGGTTCCTATACCGTTCATTCAATTCGCGGGAACGATAGAGCGGCTGTGCAGTGCGCTTAGGTACCGGCACGAATTTCTCCTGGGTTGGGAAATTTATAGCTTTCTTTCGCTTCTGAAAATGATCTTTCGGCAAACAGAACAAATTATTTGTACGAGAGTAACAGTCGAAGCGAACATGGGGCATAATCCAGTTACTTGACCACAAATCACCTAACAGTGCACTGGCAGTAGTCTGAGCACCACCGTCGCACCTTCCATTCCAGGTAATCATTTGCCCCTAAATATCCGAAGTTTATCCGAGGTCTTCCTTTCCTCGCCTCCGATGAGTGTTTTGTATTTCGACGACTTTTGTGGTTTCTGTTCCATGCAGAGCTCTTTCTGTAACTGCGAAATTTCCGATTCTCCCTGGTCGGACTCCATATCTTCGTGCCCCTTGGATGGTATCGAAAAACCGACCGGCTGTTTCGATGCTGGCGCTGAAGAACTTCTACCCTGTGGCACGATAGACCCTAGCGAGAACTACCTTCTTGGAGTCGTTGCCCTCGATACGGATGACTCGATGCAATGGCCGCCACAGCAACCCTGTGCGGCGAGCACTCCGAGGAACAATGGCTACACCGAACAACTGGAATCCCCAGGAAGGATACCACCTCCGGCCTCCTCCTCACCCGACGGCATCTGGACGGCCTCTTCACCATTTTTGACCGATTTGGCTTTACCCGTGTTACCACATGGCGATGACGTGAATGTGGACCTCGGACTTTTCTCTTCTCGCCTGTGTGGAGGTGAACAATGGCACGTCAAAGCGTCCGTAGCATATAACGGCGGTGCGGACTCGAATGGCTTCACCTCTCCTACCACGACGTGGGCAGATTGTACTCACTCTTCTTCACCGACCCCCCAGTCTCGAGGACACAAAGTCTCTTACTCTCAACTTGATATGGGCCCACATTCTCAAACTAAGCTGCGTCGCGAGGATACCTCCCAAGGAACCTTCTCTATACCTCTTTCCAACCCCTCTCATGGACACCCTGGTACGAACGACGAACGACAAGTCGTGGTAGATGGTGTTACAGCCAACGTACAGGATATATGCGCGGGGGCGGCCCGGGCGTTTGTAGACGAAACGGCCGGAGTCGTCAAGCTTGCCGATATCGACAGTGGCGTTGTGCTTGGACGTCTCGTACCTTCTCGTCGCAAGCAAGCCATCCTTCCCAGTTCTCCCCTTGTTACGGTCGAGTTATTTGCCGAACGTGGACCTGACTCGACGCAAGGCAAAGAGAACGATCGGCCCGATAATGCCACGACTGCAAGTAACGAGACGAACGGAAAGGGTGGCGTGGTCACCTCGAATATCTCACCTCGGAAGGTGTCTGTCCTCACCACCTCACTCCGATACAATCATCTAAAACGATACCGGTCCTCCTCTGGAGAAGATGACACTGAATCGAAGAAGGCGAAGCTCGACCGAACGGAGACACAATTTTTCAGCGCTGGCGATGCGAATGTCAAACCCAGATACCAAGCCACCGAACCTGCGAGCATGCGGCGTGCGCGTTCATTGAGATCAGAGATCTCTGCATGCTCGCAAGAAGAATCGATGGTAAGCTTGTGGTCATCGTGGATTCAACTTGACCACCACTGACTGCAATGCGCATCTATGTGCTTCTCTCGTCCAGGATTCGCTTTTCTATCCTTCCCCTTTGAATACGCTGGCTCCACGACCTGTCGTAGAGAATTATGATCCACCGACAGTTCCCAGTACCCCGCTTCCAGACTCTGTGGAATACGCCAGGTCGAAAGCAAACCCTTTGATTCGAACGCTCGCAGTGTTTCGTCACCGATCTTTGAGCACACCCAAGATTCCCCCCTGTACCCATCATCGCACCACCCCCGGATACCCCGAAGACAGTCGTCTATAGCACAGAAGACTACGCAATAGACCGCATCAAAGCACTCCTTCTCAGGGAACACTCAGAGCGCGAAAGGGATGGTCTGATTGTCCACGACGAGAAACGAATGCAGCGATTGGCAATGACCAATGTGACCTTGCCGCGACGAGACAGCGCGAGCACCACCAATTCGAGCGACGATTGTAGCGAATGGGAAGCAGAGTCGTCGTACTCCGCGGTCGAGTCGCAGGAGAGCCAGGGTTCCGCACCAGGCTTGAATACCCCCTCTACGGAGCAGTATCGCGTCGCAGATAGAGAAGCTTGGTCCAGTGCGTTCGGTATCACCGACGATTTTCGGAAAAAGATCACGGGATGGATGATGGAGGTGAGCCAAACGTTTGAAGCGCATCATCTTGTTTTGATATAGACCTCGTTTCGATTTCATTTTAGATACTCCCAAGGAAACCAGTCCCACACGAGAAAAGTAGGCGTCCCCTCGGTGCCGATCTTTACGACCAGCTGGCGAATTCGCCACAAACACGGTTTCAAGCCGCGCGGTTGCTTCATAGGTACTTTCTTCTTCCAGACAAGGTTCGGCATTGGAAAGATGCTTGGGGTCAAGAACTTCGCAAAAGGGATCTTCGAGAATGGGGAGAGATGTCCGATATGGAGCGTCAAGCCTGGGATCTCGCGATTGCATGCATGGCATTGAGTGTCAAGGTATGCGTTATTTGCTTGTTTGTTTTTTCTTCTAAAAAAGGGAGGGGTATTGACTCGATAACGGGTAGTTGCATCGTGACTGCCTCCCACCCCTCGGACCTATATTTGCAGCCGAGTTCGTCTGTCTGGCACCCCACCCGATGACTCATGTGGCCCTGGAAGTGAGTGTTTGATGTTTTGAACTGATGCATGCAAAGTGCTGAGGTTTGCAAATGCTTAGCTGGCACAACGCGATGTAATGAACAGCCTCCAGTTTATGCTGGGGAGCTGCACACCGCAAGATGTCATGGATGAGCTGTGGGATGCATTGCCTACTCTGCGCAGGGCGACTGCGTTGATACGAGACGGTTGGGCTGCCGTCCAGCGCGTAACTTGGAAGAGGTTGTTTGCTTCGTGTCTCGGTAAGTACATATCCGTCGCGCTCAGCAATCCTCGCACGTATGACTATCTAACTCTGCTACGTGATATGATACACAGAACCAGACATGCTGCAGTATCCGGTCAGCGTGCTTACGGCCGCGGCGTTGGTAGACGGCTGTCATGTAGCGATAGCGTGGCACCAAGAGACTGATGACACGCCGAGTGGCATCGAGTCGTGGAGCGGAGAACTGTTTGTTGAAGCGATGTGCTTGATGCATGACGTCATCCTGGATGTCAGGGATGTCCTGCATATTTCCGAGGCAAGTCTGAATTTCGTCTTACCGTTGGTGTGGATATTGGCTGACGTCGTGGATTGCGCAGGTGGAATTAGACGAATGCAGGGGGTGGTTGGTACGTGCCGGTGAGAAGTAAAAACAAATACCTTTATTATTCCCTTGTGCTTCCTGCAATTTGGACTTTTGAACGTAGAGTTGTAACATGCCTGTAGAGTCTGCCTAATTCGCATGTACACATAGTGTGTCGATCCTTTTGGCAAGATTATGAGAAACCTGTTTCAAATAAAGCATGCCAAGAAGACATCTATCTGTTTAATCTGCCTGCTCAAAGGTGATGCGGTGAGCCGGAAGACTAAAAAAGAAGACGATCATCAAGTGCCTTTTTGCTCTAAACAGAAGGAGTGAAGAAGGACTAGCGTGGGAATAAAAAGTAAGTTCGTCCGGGCCATTTGTCCAATGGTGAGAATTTAGAAGCGGAATCGCATCGTCGCTTGTGTCGTTGTTCTCTCCCAGAGTCTTCTTTTATTCTCCTTTGTCTTCTCTCTCTCTCTCTCTCTCTTACGACCGCCCGGACGACCACGACCAACCCTGAGCTTGACGTGCTTTTTTCTTGCTGCTATCTAAACCAACCAGCTCATCTATACCCGATACCAACATCCGTCAACCGATACCTTGCGCACACCCGCAAAAATCTGTAAAATCTGCGCAGTCAGCTCTCGCTGATCTAAAAAAAAAACATGGCCCCGGGACCCAAGACGGGTCCGGCCCTATTTCTTGGACTCGAGCTCGCTACCGATCAGCTCCGCGCGTCCATCGTAGACGAGAGTCTGGAGCTCGTAGGGGTCGAGTGTGTGGATTTTGATTCCGAATTGGTTGAATATCAGTGAGCATCTACCTCCACCCCCACCGATCAACTCTTTATTTTATTTCCAATTCTTCCCGAGTTCTCCACATATTGTGTTCTTACTTGTGCTGACTCTTGACCAGGACCCAAGGCGGGATATTCACAACGCCGGGAGATGCTTATACCACCCCGGTTGATATGTGGGTCAAGGCCCTGGGTGCGTACATTTTCGCGGAACCAAATTCCTCAGGTATAAACATTTACTAATTTGGTCTTTTTTTCATAATTTCCTCGATCGCCACTTTATTCGGCACCTGTCTCGGACGACACTTTGATTTTTCGCAGATTTTATCTTGGAAAAGCTTTCCAGAAACTATGACGTGACGAGAATAAAATCAATCGGTGGCTGTGCTCAGGTGTGTAGGACGTCATCGCCATCTCTCTTTTTGTTGGATGGTAATCCGACTGTTGGTGATGATCTTTTTTTCGTAGCACACCGTCGTTTGGTGGAAATCGACCCCGATCCCTTCTTTTCCCGCATTTGACCCGCGACTTCCGTTGCATTCCCAACTTCCTCCGAACACCTTTTCGCTGGCCAACACCCCCGTTGCACAAGACACGTCGGCCCATACACATGCTCTGGCCCTCGAAGCCCTCCTCGGAGGCCCAGACATCATGGCTGCGCGCGTCGGCACGTGTGCCAACGCGTCAATTCTTGCGGCTCAGCTCCTCCGCATTCGGGAGTCTTGGACCTCGGACGTCTGGGCGCGCACGGGCAAGGTGCAGCTCGCGAGCACGTTCATGGCAAGCATGATCGTCGGCGAGTGGGTCAACATGGGCGAGGCGGAGGCATGTGCGACAGGCATGTGGGCGCATACTGGTGGGCAAGGCAGCCCAGGCCAGGCAGGAGGACATTGGGACGAGGGCGTCCTTGAAATCGTTGGTGGCAGTGTAGAGGAGGGTCGGAGGATTCGAGGATGGCTTGGCGACGTCGACCTCACGAGTGGTAGGAAAGTCGCCAACGTGTCGCGGTATCTATGTGAGAGATATGGGTTCGAGCCAGGTACGTGTATCTCACTCGTATGCTAGCCAGTTGGATGTTCAAGGCCGGCTTCCGTTTTCGTTTTTAGATACGGTTGTCACGCCGTTTACATCTGACTATCTTTCGACGTATCTTTCTCTCTGTCCGTCGCCTGGGGACGCCGTGCTATCGTTTGGACCCATGGATACACTACTTACACCCGCACAACACTATCATCCCACCCGCCTTTATAGCCTATTTCCCCATCCTGCGCAGGATGCTGGAGAAAAGCGAAGATACATCACAATGCTGACCAGCAGGTAAATTTGTTGCAAGAGCGCCTTGTATTCGATGTCTTGTCTAACGTTTGTTCCAGAAATGCTGATGTGCCTCGTGCCCTAGTTCGAGACATGTATACCAAGAGCTGGAGCGCTTTCGACCGTCTAGTCGCTATCGTCCCCCCTGGTGGTTCCATTGGGTACGTGGTATCATCTGAACATCTGCATTCTGATCCTGAGCTGTGCACGGTGCTATACACAAACAGGCTCGACGACAAACTCTTCAGCTTTTGGTTGTTGCAAGGGGATAGCTACCCGTTATCACACGTAAAGGGAATCTACCGCTTCGAAACAGGCGTCAAAGTGAATGAATTCAGAGATCTCCGCGCAAATCCCCGATGTCTGTTAGAGAGTCAAGTTCTCTCATTCCGTGTCCGATGGTCCCGGATGATATCGACTGGCGTGCTCGGGTCCAACACCAACCGCAATCGTGGGAATGTGCAGACACCGGGACCGAGTCCCATTGCGCCGTCAACCCCTAACAATCGGGCGACGAGTCTTGGCCTACCATTTGATCCGTACGACTACTCACCGTTACCTGCCCGGATGTTGGTGACGGGGGCAGCAGCCAACTTTCCTTCAGTGGCCAATCTGGTCGGGGACGTCTTCAATGCGCCGGTATTTATGCCGAACTCGCAAGTCGACTCTGCCCAAGTCGTCCCCCATCGAAATGCACCCGCAAACGGATTCCCCAGTAGAGCATCCCTTGGTGGTGCCTATTTTGCGCGCTGGATCTGGGGTAAGGAACGTAATTCTACCAGCGGTGGATCTGGTGCTGGAAGAGGCCTTGGTGGGTTTGAGGACGAAATACGAAGGCTGCTCGGGAAGCGGTGGGTTGCGTCCGGTGGTATGCCGTTACGCACCAACGTCAACGCGCCTCTGGGTGGGAACGGCGGGAGTGGTGCCAACAGTGGAACGAGCACACCGTATGGCCACCCGCGATCAGGTCTCGGTTCCACAATCGTGGTGGAGGAGGAGGAAGAGGAAGTAGAGGAGATGGAACGTAGTGTCGGGATGCTCAACGCGTCAGTATTTGCAGGCGGATTTGCAGACCGGGATCTTGGGCGGGACATTGGGCGGATGCGGACGCTCACAGGGTCGACCGTAGACACCACAACG
>JBBPRP010000247.1:0-18903 GCA_038093135.1 Leccinum longicurvipes
TGGGGTTCTATTTACGTTCTGTGTGGCGCCAGGGTGGGGGTGGGGATGGGGGTTGTACTGCCATCGCTTCATCATCATCAGCTTCCCCCTGTCTCCTTCTCTTCTCTGGTCGGTGGCGTAAAGTGGATGTGGATGCTGACGGATACCGAACAACCCTCGCGGTGTTTCTGGATTTAGATCCTTCTTCTCCTTCACGCGCACGCTTGTTCCCTCCCATCCGAAGTTTATCCCGACTCATCCCAGCGATGGGTCCATGTACCTGATGCATGCCTCCATCCACCAAATACGGAAACCGATGCAGTGTCGGCCCCTTGCGCTGAAAAGCGCCAAAACCAGGACCAGAACCAGAAGAGGAATCGAGTTTGGGCCTGTACTTGGTCCGTGCGCTCGGGAACGTCGATTTGCCGTGGTCCCTGTCCTTGTTTTTGGCGGTGGAAGAACGAGGGCCTAGATCTCGCCACCGCCGCCGCGTACTATCACTGGTGCGACACGTTTCATCCCGCGATAATGGTTCATCCTTGGGGTCTTGGCTCGTCTTCTCCTTCTTCTCCTCTACACGGGGATATCCTTGGGAAAATGCCTCTTTCGAGGATCCGCGCTCGCATTCAGCCTCCGTCTCATCCGACGCAGCGGGCATCGTTTTACCCTTTTTGCGAGCACAAGCATGAGACGCTTCTTCCTGCGGTAGATCGGCGTCCAGGGTGGTGATGAGGCGCTTCTTGGCTGGCCGCATGGGTGACATGGCATGCTGTTTGCCATCCTGTAGAACAGCTCCAGAACATGCGGGGAAACTGGGCCGGGATAGGACATTGGGCGGCGATGGCAACGGTAGTTTCTTCTGCGGAGAAATTTCTGATAGACGGAGTGGCTCGCATCTGGCGCTAGGAATATCTTTGTCATTAACGTCGTGTTGGCGTACGGGCAAGGAGGGAACCTGTGGGAGAGGAGTAGCAATGACTGGTGGGGGCTGTGTTCGAGCCTGAGATGGGACTACATTTGCGCCCTCTACCTCCAGCGTCACAACGGGAATAGAAGCTGGTTCTTCCGTACGTGTCGCGGTTCGTTCGGGCGAAGGCTGTTTGCCAAGTCTAAGTGAGCGTAAGCAAAGTTGGAGTTTCGGTTTCGCGTAGGTTCCAATAAGGTTTGACCGCCAATCGCCAATCACGTTAGCATCGCATTTGCGGAGAGAAGGCACCAAAATAAAATAAAAGGAGGAAATGCACGCAAGGCACCACAGCACCGCATATCAGCACCGGTGACCATATATTGAAACACGCGCCGCATTAACGAGACGTACCCGATCGAGGATATCAGTTTTTGACTAAATGACATGAGGCGTTCAGCCATTCCACCGGGATCAGTCTGCGTAATAATCATCTGGGCTTTTCGGGGTTGGGTGTCGGTATCGCTGCTGCTTGTCGCGGGCGGAACTAGTTGTTCTTCCTCGGAATCAATGTGAAGAGACTGCGGGGGTGTCAGTTTAGGAACTGCGGAAGGAGGTACTTGATCTGCTTCTAGAACGCGCGAAGCTTTACTTTTGGTGACGATGTTCTTACTGGGCGGGTGACTTGTCGGCAACACAGAACGACGCTGTTTGGTGATCCCTGTGGGGTGCACCTGATTGACAAGAGAGAGCGTCATGAGTACGTAGAAGCTGACTGTGCAGGTTGTAAGTGCTGACTCACAGGGGCCGCATTCGCCCTCGGATTTCGCCTCGACTTTGGCTTGGGGCGAAGCTTAGGTTCAGCAACGTTGGTCGCGTTAGCGGGGTCCAGGACCAAAACCTTATCGGAATACGTTTCTGCATGGTCTATCAGCTGTGGAAGCGGGTCCAGATGGTGTTTCTCCTCGGACGCGAGCGGACTACCAGGTGCGCTGGTGATAATATGCGAGGGATTCTGGGGTTCGACAAAGTGACATTTCTTTTCAGGGCTATGCTGCGCGGCATGCGAGGGTTGTGGCTCCAGCTCCAACTCTTGTTCTAGCTTGGCCTCGAGCTCAGGCGGCGCCACATTGCGCTGACTGAACTGCTCTACCTCCATGCGGAGCTGTTCGAGGCACTCCTCCGCGGACCCGAAAGGATGATTTAGCTGCCGACACACAGAGTCGGAGGCGGCGGCGGCGGTAGGACCAGCGCGTGATGGTGGCTGTCTGCGTTTGCCGGGACTAGTGCCAAGTCCGAGGGCGAGCGGGGTTTGGATGACGAACGGCTTAGCTGATGAGGGTACCGCTCGGGTGGGCGTGGGTGAACGAGAGCGCGGCGGTGGACGGGGCGTACGCGGGGGACGGGGGGTGAGATCTGCGAGTGTGAGGGGCGGTGCGTGGAGGTGCTTGGATGCAGCGGGCGCGAGGGAGAGGTCGTCGTCGTCATCGACGACGTCGGCGGCGCGAAGGAGGTCGAAGCTGTCGGTTTGGTCTGCGAGGAGCAAGTCTGTAGAAGCCGAGGGGAGCTGAAATGAGACACTCGCGTCTGACAAGTCTGGGAGGTGGTCGAGGGTGATGTCGGTGAGCATCTCCTCTGCCATTGCAGTTGGTTCTTGCAACAGAGCGTGGGAATAACATGAACGCGTCTCAATCACGTGATTAAAGGCACTCTGTGTGCTAGCTATCAAGTGCCCACGCGTTCTTCGGAAGGGAGGCAGCTTGGCATGTCTTGTCAGACATCTCGGTCGGGTTACCATACACGTCAAGACGGGGCTCATCTGCTACCCACAACTTTATCTTTATCTCGAGGCATTATTTGAGGTAATCCTGGCAGCCTGAGCAAGCAATATCGCCTTAACGGATAATTTCGCTCCAAAGTTTAGCATGCATAGTACGTTAATGCTTACTATCACTCGTTCATTCGATTCCGTGTTCAATTGTTTCATTGAACACTTGCTCGCCTGTCCGCTCCATCTGTCACTGATCAACTCATTGAACGCCGACATCCCCCTCCCTCCCACACTTTCCACGACATGATCACCGTCCTCCTCACCGGGCAGCACCAATTTTAAACCATCTATTATCACTTTTTCCCCACCCCCCATCTTTCCCCGTTACCCCACAGCTTCCGATTCGCGCTGGCCACTATCGTCGAGACGTCTTTGTATGGATGCCCACTGTGCCAACCAGCTGCAAACACGTTCATTCACCGTGTTCTTCTCCCTCGATCAATTATCGTCATCATCATCACCATCATCACCATCATCATTCCGTGTCTTCCTCCCACAACGGCTTCTATCAAATGCCATAATCGTGCGACATCACCGCTATCAACCCGTTCCGCCTATCTGGCTATCTCTACGGACGGGGGCCCTTGGCCCTGGAAGAAGTTCCGAACCCCCCGCCCCCTCTCCGTTCAAAGCGATGGATAGACATGATGCGCAGCGATGCACGCACTAACCAAGATGAATATGAATTACCCACACACCCTGTCTGTGAGGCCGTGATCACTCCGGGACAACGTTCAGCCTTTAACGTGTTTGGACGCCGAAACCACTCCGCTTTAGCCACCCTCCCACTCTCCTCCAGAGAGCAGAAGCGTACGTGAACAAGCCGCGCGATCGATAACTATCAGATAGCGAGTCGCTCTTCTCCCGATTCCCAGTGCCTTCTTTCTCCGCCTAAAATCGCCCATACGAATTGCATCCGACAAAGGTCCCTTTGCCAAGGCCAGCTGGCAAAAATTGAATACGTATCTGGCTAAAATCGTCATCTCTCGGAACTTTTGTATATTGCTTTCAGGTACCGAGACTTCTCAGTCTCTCTCTCTCTCTTTTTTTCCCAACCTTGTGTCCCCGACGTGACCGTGCAGTACACACGCTCCAGACTCCTGCCGGCTGTCCCGTGCCCGCACCCTCTCCTGCCTTTCCGGCTCAATACTATTACCTACCCCGGCCTCTTGTTCCTGCCAGTGTTCTGAATGAATAGACCTCCTTCTGGTCACCTTCCCCAGACCTGCACGTTCCATCACTGTGGAAGCTCGACAATCAACGGTCCGACAGACGACAGCCGGCCCCCTGAAGCATTGTATTCGCGTGAGAATACCGCACTGTACGGGACACGGCTGCCTCCCTCCCTTTCCTCCGACATACTAATTATGATTCGTGGCTTGTCGATCAATCAGGCTTTTGCGAATGGATGAATGTTGTTGACTCCGACTCCGAGGCAATCACACACACGTGCATATACACGTTCCGAAAAGTGTCGCGAAATGCGTATCGCATTATCGTTTTCTCATTCCTTGCGGCCCTTTTTTCTCTCGTTCTTTCGCTCTTTTTTCTGCTTTCTGAATTGAACCCAGGTCGGCGCGCCTTGGATGCTTGCTTTCGTCCCAAGTCAGCGATATTTATCATTCACTAATAAAAATACCCTCTGACGAGTGGAAAAGGGAGGGAAAGGGAAGGGAAAGGGGTGTCTGGGGATTGCCGAACACAAATACACACGGAGCTGCCTGGGCCGTTCTCTATCATAGACGGATAAGGGCTTTCAGGGCCAACGTTGGCAACCCTTTGCACTCGTACGTCCCGCGTCCCGTTCGCCCGATCGGAGTGGAGGTACTCATATGTGGGGTGCATGGATCGCTCCGATCACAGTTCATGTCACAATCACTCAGTGAGTGGTTGTGGTTGTAGAAGTTCTTCTCGAGAACGCGGCGCGGTGTTCATATTAGTATGCAGCGCGGGGATCGCCCACTTTCCTCGTTTCGCTTTCTTTCCTCCGTCCCGTCCATCCGTTCATGACGTCTGAAACACGGGGCCCCGGGGGAAAAGGGTGGAGAGTCGGAAACACCTTTCGGCGTTCAATTGAAAAACACATCGATCGTGATCGGGTGGGGGAGGTGGGGAATATCACAAAGGGAAAAAGGAAACTGTCGCACATGCTTTCTCGCTTTCACTTTCTCAGTCTGACCGTCTCGCGCGTGTTTCCTACCCTTCTCCTGAGGTCTATTCGGCCCTCGGAGGAGCAAGTGAAAGACTTTCGACATCCCTTGCCGCGGCATCGACACGATCGCGCGGTCGTCGCGCACCGGTACCTCATCCGTTCATATCATCTCCGTCCCACTCTCGACGGTCCCCTTCGTTCCCTGGTCGTGTTTTTTTTTGGGAAGCAAAATATGGAACGCGGTCGGTCGATATTATCACCGTATCGGCGCGTGGCAAACGCGTTTTCCCAAGTTCTTCCTTCTGTGACATCTTTTAGTCGCTGTTCAATGTCGGAGTGCAGGAGAACAGAACGCGGAGAGTGCGGGGGCCGAGAGAGCCTGAGCGATCCCGGATTCGAGGTTCGGGTTCGGGTTCGACGGGCGTGAACGTTGAAATTACCTGACTGAACGATGTAGATGTGACAACAATCGGTGACCGCCGAAGTGGTGTGAGGCATTCGTGGGCGAGACATCGTGATGACCCTGGGATCGAGTTCTCAGAAAAAGGAGAAGAGGCAGTCTTGAGCAGTACATACTATGATCAGCGGTCTCGTCGCCACACTCGCACCCGTGGCGTCCCGTTTAGATGTCTAGAGAGCAGCTGGTGAAGAGAAACACAGGGGAGCGCGATATTCTGAAAAAGTCAAATTGAATAACACCGTCGTTCTTTTTTTTCGAGCCCCACCTTCTGATACTGATGCATGATGACGATGACGACGATGACGCCAGTGGCTCCGAACCACGAACCATAGCGGATCGCAGAATCGTCTGATCTGTGGAGCTAACCCGAACACAAACACGACACTGTCAGAACGCGAGCCATATGGTATATGGACATTCTAGACCATCGCGTTATCAACGTGCGACTCACCATATCTGTACCCAGTCCTATCGCCGATATCACGATCGTGATCAGTGTTGCGGCATCGTGGCGGTCTGAGCAAACGACCGAGCGACTCTTTGTCGCTTTACTCAGCGAGACCTGAGTCGGTCTGACTGTCTGGCTTCCATACAGGATAGAAGGCGAAGAGAGGGTACGAGGAAGGATGAAAGAAAGGGGAAGACAGTGGAGGGGAAAGATAAGACAACGATGCAAAGAGGCGAGTCTAGGAGAAGGCAACATTGGCGAGGGTACTAAGTGCTGCGTGCACGTGTACTTGCAAGTACATGAGAGCTCAACGATGCAGATGGACAGATCGTGACGATGATGAGAACGTCCGTGAGCCAGTGATCGGTTGATTAGCTGATGATGACGAACTCTATGACGAGCACTTGGACAATGATGTCCTGATGGCTGATGGCGGCGGCGGCGGCGGCCATCTGATCGATCCAAGGGAGAAGGGAACGTGAATCGGGAGAATCAGCAGGAGGAGGAGGATGGGGGAAAGAGAAGGAAGAGTGGCGAAACGAAGGGACCAGCGAGGGGTGAACAAGCATTACCCGACTCCGAGTCCGCGCGCGAGCCCGGGTCCTTCGCTTTGCGCGTTCGGCGTTCCTCCGCCGTCCCTTTTACTTTTTACTCTTATCCCCCCAGCCGATTCTTCTCCCGCAACCTGAGCCTGCTGCTTCTTTGCGAACCTTGTTTCGTAGAAGCTCGCGGGGTCGGTCTTCTCATTTCATCACCTGTCAATGATCGTGTGCATGATGGCATGATCGGTGGCGGCACTGGGTGGGAGGTGAATTCGAAAAAGCCAAAGGAAGACGAACACTGCTCGAGCCCAGTGAACCCGAGTCTGAACCTCAGGATCAAGGTCCCCCCGCCTAGTTCAACGCGCCTGCTCGGCGGCCAAGCATGTCGTCATCTTCACGTACATGCCTAGTCGATTTAGTACACATGCACACGCATGCACACGCACACGCTTCGGTCCATATGTGAAAATCAAATCGACGAAGCTTCTCCCCACATCAGCGGGTGTACCCGACGACGGAAAAAGAGAAACAGTATAAGAAAAGAAAGGGAGATCAGAGATCGGACAATTTCAGAAATAACCGTCGGGCAGAGAAACCGAAGACTGAAAACGACAACACCGATTCGATCCGAACCTCGCTACACAAATACACATTTTTTTCTCCCTCCGTCTACATACATATCCTCGAACGTGCGTCGACAGGCAGCCCAGAGTAAGAAGCAGAGAATGGGGATACAGGGGGAAGGGATGGACACGAGGCACGAATGACTGTGAACGTGACCTCCCCAAAGCCAAAAAATGACTAGTCACATACGTTCCAAAGGATCCGTGTCTGCCTCACTGACAAATACCTCAACGTTCCTCAGTGCCTGCCTTTCTTGTTCCGTCAGCCCCGACCCTGAAAATGATGGTGACGCTCCATGTGGTCCCAAAGTCGATGTTGTCTGCGGCACAGCCTGGTCATGGGATAACGAGGGGGGGTCGCCACCATTTGCAAATTCGGCGAGCGTAGAGCTCAGTTTGGATGCCAGAATGGGCAGGTAGCCGCGTTCGGTATTCGTGTGACCACCTGCTCAAGGGAAGCCCATATCAAAAAATTATTGCCGGTACCGTGCAAGCGACGGCGTAAGCGTGTGCGCCACAGAAGGCAAGTGACGAAAAACGAGGTATGGAGGAAAGGGTTGAAGGCAAGGTCCGAACGCCCAGAAGAAGAGGAGATGCTTACAAAGAACAACGTATCTCCCCGCTGCGACTGCCGCCAACACGTCGTGCTGCATCATGAAACGTGGATGAGTCAGTAAAGTACGCGTTTTGCACGATAGTATCGCCAACGTGGAGAGGGTAGCACATGAGTAATGATGAACGGAACCGCAGGGGTCGCATACGAGAAGCGCCGGGACAGTATAGGGGATCACGATAAAGGACGTACGTGGGCCATTTCCCCAGTGAAATAGACGTCTGCATCGACGCCACTGAGAACCGAACTACCTGACCCCGCACAGATCGCAACCGTTCGCACCTTGCGCCGTGCCAGTGGGCGTCCGACGTCAACTTCAAACCGAACGGGGAAAGAAACAAGAGTGGCACCACGCACGCGCACGAGGTACGCAACGACCGGTCGATTCGAGTTCAATTGCATAGATAGGTCATCGAAACATGTTCAAAAAGGAAACAAGTTTGCCTGGGCTTACCATACCGCAGGCGGAGGTGCTTCTTGATCCTCCCGACGAGCTCCTCGATCGAGAGTGGATCTGGGAGCGTGAGTAGCCTGCCAAGTCCGCCCTCATCGTCGCCCTTGGGTTCTCCTAGAAGCGAGACGTTCACGGAACCTGGCAGCATGCCGTCGCTGCTGGCGTCTTCGGGAGTCCCAGCGCAGCGCGCGAGCCAGTCGTTAATGCCGCCGTGCATGCTGTCAAGCGCGGTGTGTGGCGAGTAGACGGACACTCCTGCTGCTGCGAGATTCAGTAGGGAGGCTTGCAGCGGGTTGGAGAGTGTCAGCGACGAGAGGTGCTTGAAGATAGTCGGGTGGTACGACACGAGGAGTGCCACCGAGGGATCGAGGGCTTCTTGTAGGACAGCGGAGGTCAGACTGGATAAACGAGACAATGATGAGCAGATTCTCGGACATCCGGTCGCTCCTTACTCGATCGTTAAGAGAACCCGATTGGCGTTTGGCCGCTGAACGGGTGACTCTGGATGGTTGGGTTGTGTTCGATGATACCCAGATCAGAAAAACAGAAGAAGTGATGTTCTGTACCTAGCAAGAGGCCCACCTGTTGCAGTGTTGTCGTCGGAGCGATACATCAGATTCAGGACATCGAAAATGACTTACGTTATCCCATTTTTCTGCGAGTCGGAGCGGTGCAATGCGCTCCATTGCTCTGAGAGCATACCTTACCACTAATTGAGACTGTGCCATTGTAGTAGTTCAAGCTGAGCCAAGGTAATATCACGTGATCGCCCCAAACTGCCTCTTCATCACCAACAAGGCGTCCAATGAGTCATCCTCCAGGACATCGTGCACTATCAGTGCGAGGACCGACATGTATAAGACCGCCGAGAAGCGTGGAAACCGTCGTTTGAACTGCTCGGCGCCTTCGGGGATATTGGGAGAATGTCAACCTCGAGCGGTTCTAGAGCGTGCTAGAGGTGGTGTCATTATAATTGCCCGAGTGAGTACCGCGCGCCCTATTCTCAACTCTACTACGACATATGGACAGGGTGACACTTCTCCTTTCCCCTACATAACAGGGAGGCCGAGGCAATGGAGGAGCGCCAGCCAACTCGATATGCAGCGCCGCGAACAACAGAAGCGGGGAGGTAGTAGCTCCGACCTCAAATTTCAATGGCGCGTGACCGTGATGCACTAGTCGCGCGTACATTGTTGCGAGCGCACCCTACTTCAAGAGGCAGGCAGAGTTATTGGATGTGCTCGAAGGTCAGGTACTCTTCTTCGAGGGCATATCCTCGTTCCACATTCCCGTCGCCGTCAAACCGCCGACAGACTCAAAAGGACATACGGGGCGTCTTCCGTCCATTGGAAGGCAAGTTCCGCCCATTCGTGTCTGATGATTTCCTGATGTGTCAGCAGCGTATACTTCGTCATCGAGGAAACCATCTCCGTCGAGTCGTTTCTGTACAACAGCGGCATAAGATCTATGAAACTCAACCGACATGAACGCGCTCAGCAGGTTGATCAAACTCCCACTTGCGCCGTTCTCGACCGACTTAGAGTCAGTTCAAGCAACACCTGCATGTCGCCAAGTTCGCGCCGAACCAAGAAAGGGTGATTATGCTCAAGGACCCGTCGAGGGGGTCGGGCAGGCACTCGCCATGTTCAAATGGTAGCATGCAAGCCAGGAGGGTGTTATGTATCTCTTTCGGGTGAGTGTCTCTCTAGTTTTCCTTTCCTTTGCAATTTTTTTCTCAACGAACCTCTGGTCCACAGTTAACTACTGGCCCTCGGCATCCAGCGATGGCATGTGTGACGCTGCAGTTCGCCCAACATCATTTGCGCGCACACACGGAGCGTTTGCCTCGAATGCTGAAGAGGATTTGCCTTAGGTGTGATGATCCGGAGGTATTCAGGCAAGCTTGCTTTGGATCTCGAGCACACCTGCGTCGCAAGGCTCAAAAGGGAATGCGGGTGTCCAAGGTGTGCTAACTTTACCCCCTTCATTCAAATGGTGCCGTGTAATGCTGGGTGTCGGGGACGTTTTCTTCGAGGACTTTGACTGCGAGCTGACCGTGAGGCGTACATAGCTCGGGATCGGCATCACATTCAACGCGTTTGAGACCCATTGCTATGCGCTGTTTCAAAGGGTATGTTTAATTCAGATGCGTCCATGTCACTCAGATAACTGAACTCTTCATTTCAGAGATTCTGAGGAAGGTCAAGTGAGACGTCACAGGATGCGTTCATGTCTTTTCTCCCCGTCTTTGAGTGTTCGTGAAGCACAGAGAACATAGGAAAATCGACATCAGATTCATACTCGCTATCGACGTCCTCCTTCAGGACACGATGCGCAAGCAAGAGTGGGCCGTCAGAGCAACCTCGGGTGGATGTGTGAAGTAGACAGGGTGTCGGAACACAGTAATATTAGTAGATGTGTACATTCCCTCAGTACTACGATCGTTCTTAATCCGTGTGCCGTCGCTGGCTGATTTGTGGACACCCCGTTGGCGTATACCAACACACTGACTTCAAATGTCTGACAACGTCATTCTGCGTACATAGCATATTGTGCTCGACAGTACTGGAAACTCTATACGATTCTGAATTGCCCACTCGGGAAGGAGCCGATTGAACCGGCCAGAAGCGGATATCGGATCGATCGAGTCCTTCGCCCTCACTGTGACCAGTACCATTGCCTCAACTCTAAATTCTTCATCGATTGGCTCGCACTTTCTAGACATGGCGACAGAAAACACGGGCGGTTTCGAAAACATCCAAGAGAAATTCGGCCGCTTCAGGATCCTTATCATTGGTCGTGCAAACGCTGGCAAGACGACCATTCTCCGCGCGATCTGTAACTCTACCGAAAACCCGGAGGTCTTTGATGGAAAGGGTAATAAGGTGCGAGCTTGCTCTGATACCGATGGACGAGTGGTGTTCCAAGCTGTGCGACTAGATCGATCTGACCCAAGTCGAGGGAACCACGGGAGTGAGTATGGCTGGGATATGAGTCTCGTGCGTCTTGATCAGTGCATGTTAGCGCGGAATGCACGACATCGAAAATGAATTGATTTTCCGGAGCAACGATAAATTCGTCTTCCACGACTCGTTGGGCTTCGAAGCTGGTTCTGTAGACGAATTCCACAGACTTAAGAAGTTCATCGCTGATCGTGCGAACACGACGTTTCTCAAAAAAAGGATTCATGCTATCTGGTAATAGCCTGAGCTGTACTACGGGGAGCTTCATTGACTAGTCATTATATTGTATAGGTACTGTATCCCAATGGATAAATTGGATCGGGCAATCCAACGTTGTGAAGAAATGTTTTTTGATGAATGTGATACGAGAAATGGTGAGTGCATTTTGGTAAAGTTTTTTTATCTCACAACTTGTCCAGTGCCTGTTATTGTGTTGTTCACTAAGTCTGATGCATTACTGGCTATGGCCATGGACAAACTATCCAGGAATGATCGAAGGCTACCACTGGAGGAGAGGATGGCCAAGGCACATGAACTCATACCTGGAATTTTTGAGAATGCTAATATATGGGGTCGTCTCTGTGAATTCAAGTATCCACCAAAATATTCAGTTCAGATGGGAGGTATTATTCTGTTTGTTGATACTAAAATGATTTGGCTAATAAAATTTGCATGCATGTAAGGGATGCACAAGTCAAGTGATGGATGTGACATGCTGTTGGAAAATACAGCAGGAGCTCTCAATGAGGGAGCTCTACAGACGCTAATTGTTACTGCCCAAGAAACAAACATAGCACTATGTATTAGATATGCAGTTCAAGAGTAAGTGACTTAAAATTATATACTATTCATACACAATCTGATGCTCATTTGAAACAAGTATTATATCAGAGATAGACAGAATGCATAAATCTACACTTCCTGTACACAGCACAGAGAACATAAAACTTGAAAGACTTGCAAGATGGTTTCCACACTTTTGGGTGAGATGGTCACTTCTATGATATATTTGAATGGGGAAATACTGATAATTTTTACTTCAATCATGAAAATGATAGAATGTGAGTTGTTCAGATTGGCAAATATATGGACTTGATAAACACCATGATGATTTCATTTCTGTTTTTTTTTTTGCTCTGGAAATGATAGGCAGTGAGTTATCCATTGAAGTTCCATCAAATGATGATACTGAAGATACCATGTCATTTTTTTTTCACTTTGCTCTGAAAATGACAGGAGGTGAGGTGAGCATTATGGAATGCTCCAGAAAATCGCTAACAATGAACATGCAAATTCATTCTTAATTTTTTTTTGGAAATGATAGAATGTAAGTTAAATGGCATGAAATTTTCTAGAGTGGTGAAGCTGATGATTGTTTACTTATTCTTTATTCTGCTTTGGGAACAACAGTTTGTAAGTTTTACATTGTGAGATATTCTGGAGAATAGTAATGTGATGATATCTTATTTGATTTTCTTCATCCTGGTCCATGTTCTGGAAACAATAGGAGGTAAGTTATGCATTCAAGCTGGGTGTTTCACAGAATAGTGATGAAGTTGATAATGTATTGTCCATTTATCTTTTGTTATATTCTGGAAACAACAGTTTGTAAGTTGTTCATTGTAGAATGTTACATAGTTATATACTGATAGTGCTATGTTCATCCAATTTTCATTCTACTAACAGGATGTAAGTTACACATTATGGAACATTTCAAAGAGTAGTAATACTGATGATGCCATGATTATTTTTATTATGTTCTGGAAATATTAGGAGGTGAATTATATATTCTAGATTTTTAAGAATGGTGATGCTAACCACATGATTTCATGCCTTTTCATTTCTCATTCTACTCTGGAAATTACAGAATGTAAGTTATATGTATTATAAGGTCTTAGAGAAGTGGTGGTGTTAATGGTTCTTGTCAATTCACATTTCATCTCTCTTGGGAACTATAGTTTGTGAGTTATTTATTGTGAAATATTCTTGGTGATGTTAATGATGCCATACTTATTTATTCTCCATCCTGGACTCAAAATAATAGTTTGTGAGTTGTATATTGTAAAATGCTCTGGATAGTAGAGATACTTATAATGTTATCACTATTTTGATCATTATTTGTGGAGATGATAGAATGTGAGTTGTATATTATTCTAGAGATAATGTCATATTTTTTATTCATCATTCCTTGTTGGAAATACCAGTTTGTAAGCTCTGCATCATGAAATAGTCTATAAAGTGATAATATTAATGGACTATGCCATATCCATCCACCATCTATCACCTTTTGCAAATAATAGCTGGTAAGTAATATTTTTTTAGGAGAAACAGTTTAATATATATATTCTAATTTGTATCTTTAATTTTGAATCTATAGAATGTATGTTGTTGATTAATCTTAAAAGAAAAGATGATGTTTATTTGTTCATCTGCTTAATTTAGTTGGTAAGCTCCCTATAATAGTATGAATTGATAAAAATTCTAATAACCTAATTAATATTAAATTTATTAACCCAAGATGGTTAGTTAATTAGCAATTATTCAAGAAAAATCATAGTGATTATTTACCTTTTTATAAAAACAAACATAGGAGGTATTCATTATTATTATTCAACATTGCTAACAACAATAATATTGATCATCTATACCTTATAGCAGGTAAGTAATATGACATTTTTATCACTTTTATTAGTAATTTTTAATTTGTTAATCACTTACTATTAATTATAAGGTGGTAAATATTTTCATATTATTTTTAGTCAAGTAAACACTAATTATATAATATATAGGATGTAAGTTTTATCATTAATGTTGTGATGAATTACCAATCCATATATCGTCAATTTTAGCCTGTAAGTATTTATTCTACTAATAAATTTATAATCATATCTTATTCTCATTCATAGATGGTAAATGATTCTATTTTTTAATTTTACATGTTGTAATATAATTAATTCTTATCAGATTGTCCAAAACAATACAGTAGGTGGATATATTTTTACCAATTTTGAGTTTAACATTATATTTAGTTTAATATTTCCAAGAGCAATATGTCCATGCCTATGGTGGATAATATTGTAATTTGATCTATAGTTTCATTTTACAATAAAATTTACAGATAAAATTTGGAACATGGCAACAAATTCTTGAAAGTAGTATTGGTACATCTTTTTATCTTTATCTTTATATATAAATTGAAATTTATTTCATTATCACTTTATAGATATACTACTCATTTTACAACATTCTTTCTATCTTTTTTGGCATCAACATGACTCCAATCCTGTTCAATCTGCTGCTGAAAAGTATAAGAACTCAAACATATCCATAAAGATAAAATCAACTATGAGATATGTTTATGCTCAGTATGAAAGAGCATCTGAGGAAGAAAAGATAGAGATGATCTTAAATGTCATTTTGGAGAACCAGATGGGTATGTCAAGCATATATTTAATACTTCATTGATAAATACTCTGTTTTTATGAAGCCATTTGAACACAAAGATATTATATCAAGTTGTCTAAAAAGGAAAACATAGATGATAAGCAAAGCAGGATGGCTATTGCAACACAATTCATATGTATATCATTGTATCAACTCACAAGTGGAATTCATCTAAACATTGAAGTTGCTAAATGATTCATTAAATCCACTAAAGGAGTTTTTTTGGTTTCAAAAAGTCATAATACGGTAGATAGGATGGTTCACAAATACCATTACTATAAGTCCAGGTTCTCTGATGGAGGTCATTATATGACAAGTACAGTATCATATAACATATGGTGTGATGAAGGAGTATACATATGGTATAGCAAGTGTCATATGGAAAGGACTGTATAAGAAATAGAGAGTGGAATAAGTGAAAGGAGGGAAAAACTAAACTAAAAAGGAATCAAGAGGCTAAAATGGGGAATGCAAATCATTAGAGGATTTCAATACACCATGGTTAAAGTTCAAGGTGTAGCTACATATGTATGTAATTCTACATGTGTAATTGATAACCTTTTTTTCATACAAGTGCCATGATACACTAAGATGGCAATAATAGATATAGCACCATGCTATAACATGCAATAGTTTTGGAGGTATTTAGTTATTGAAACTCAAAGAAACAGAGTTAATCAAAATTATTATCAATTTCCTTCCATCAATATGCTATTTTTACTATCTGATGGCTCTTATGAATATTATGTACTCAAGAAATCAACAGACAATACAGCTATAGCTGTACATTATTGTTCTGAAATTTCTACTGCTATTTTTTACAACTATGTCCAACAAGTACTAGGGCCTCTGAAGAGAGTGCCACCTTGCAGCATCATAGATAATATGTATCAAGTATACCAAGATAGAAATCAATTTCCCCATCTCCCTCTATGGCCTTCATAGACACCATGACTTTGCTCCTTTAATGGCCTCTCAACTACTCTCATGCCAGGTTTCCATATCATGACACACCAATTACTACTTGAACATCTCTCCAAGGACAGAATATGGTATGCATAGAATCGTATCCTAGAACTACTATTGGACATCAACCGTATGAATAGTCTTCATCAATTCTACCAGCGGGACCTCTGCCGGGATTTGAACCTTGATGAAGCTGTCCGTTGCAACACGTTTGTACTCTACACGTCCCTGTGATGCAAGCAACAGTGCACCGAACGGCTGCCTGAGCCGAACGATGAAACGCAGTGCACGCGTCACCAGATCAAACTGAGCAGCGCCACCGATGAAATCCTGATCGAGAAGAAGACTCGTCCAGGGGTGGATGAGAACTAGACCATGCATTCCGACCAAATCATCCTTGGTCACGATCTGAATGTCACCAAGAATGGGCGCTGTCGCGTGGTAGACAGGAAGGAAAGAGTCGGATGTATATTTGGAGAGACGCCTGATATCAGTGAGAGTGAAAACAAGACCAGGAAGTCCTAGTCGGCTAGCGGTGACCGACAGAGGTGGAAGGTGATATAGCTGCTCGTACAGCCGAGTAGCTAAGGAGGGATCAGGCAGTGTCGATCGCAAGACCTCGATGACACTATCCATTTCGGTAGTCTTGGTGTCCTGCGGAACATGTGGCGGAACGACTTGATCGTAAACGGTGAGATCGGAAGGAAGGTAGCTGTGGTTACTACCCGCGTTCCCGGTCCAGGCGAGAATGGTAACGTTGACTGAACGCGCGAGGATATGCTCCAACAGTCGTCCGACCGCTTGATTACCCTCGCCGTAGATGACAGGAATGGCAATGTTGAAGATACCGAACAGTGAGTACGCGATATCTTC
Organism: Leccinum longicurvipes; assembly: GCA_038093135.1. Lineage (NCBI taxonomy): Eukaryota > Fungi > Basidiomycota > Agaricomycetes > Boletales > Boletaceae > Leccinum > Leccinum longicurvipes. The sequence goes on from JBBPRP010000247.1 coordinate 16,253, forward strand.
CTCTCGCGTCGTTTGGCGCTTCGAAGCTAAAAAGAGCTTCTCGCGTACACGTGTTAGGCCTGGCTGAAGCATTGCAAGGGCCTGAGTGGCAAACTTGGTTGCCTGCTCCATTTCTTCAAGAACGACAGACGACTCCTTGTGATTGAATGCCTCGAGACCGAGATATGGCTTCCAATCTTCTGTGTAAAATTGGATGACCTTGGAGGCGACATACTCCTGGTATGTCCATCCACGAGTATTCCAGATGCTCATCCACAGGGAGCCCTTCTTCTGCGACTTTGAATGAACCCCAAGGAGATGGACGATCGTGAGTGCTGCGCGACAGTACCAGCGAAACATGGCCACCACTGATTCTTGTTGAATTCCCTTGTCCGACTGGTCAACGCAGCACGTGTCACTCCATGCCCATCGGAATCCGCGAGACTGTGTGAGCTTGCAGAAACTGACCAGCTTATCGTTCGTGGTGGATGTGGATAGTTCATAGATCGGGGTCCTCTTGACCGTTTGGAATGATGGCTCATATGGCTGCCATCTATGCGAGAACATCACATACTCGTAAAACTCCCCCACCTCCTTCTTGATGCGCGCATAATCGAACCGATTACGAGTAGTCATAAAAGACCGCAACTCATCGAACACGGAAAGTTGTTCAAATGCTGCCGCTTGTTGCGTTTTATCACAGAGACGACCAGTTGCAGTGTCAATGAGCACGCGGGGTATGTCACGGATGGTCTGCTCGACGACCTGGCGGATCAGCGGGGTCGTGTCAAGGTATTGATTCCGCAGCTCGACTATTGATATCAAATCAGCACACGTTGTCGGCGCAATATGAATAAAACAGATTCACCGTGAATCTGTGGGTCAGGAGATGTATCCATGTTCGATAGCATCATCTTGAATGCTTTAAATGCCTCCTTGTAGTGCCCCATGCTATGCAGCACGGCGTGTCTCCTTTTGTACCCTTTGTAGGACGATGGGTCGCAATTAATAACCTAATCACCCCGTCGATGCTGTCAGCTTGGCGCGGCGTACAGATCAATTCATACCTCGGTGACATTCACGAGTTCGTCTTGCAAGAAACCAGCTCGTGCCTCGCAACACTTGACAATGGTGTCGTTCATGTTCGTTGGGAAAAGCGAGAGCGCGCTAGAGTAGTATTTGATGGCCACGTCGTGGTTCCTCGATTCCATTGCAACATTGCCCTCCTTTTCCAGCTTGTCGATACAGCGTCGTTGGAAATCTGGAGAGATTCTTAGTTAATGAAGTCTCAGCATCGTCATTGTAGCCACGCACCCACTTCCCATTGTGATCGACCATTGAGGGCGCGCGTATCTTCTGATATCTCGCACTGCGTCTTTCGGAAACATTCGATCGCCTCCGCAAGACGATTGTCTCCTTCGAAAGCATCACAGACCACCTGATAAACATGAAATCTTGGGAGCTTGAACTGAATGAAACGAAAATTACAATCACCATGCAGTTCTAAACGACCAGATAAACCATACCTTGCTTGCGGCATCCAATGCCTCACTTGCTGAGCAACGAATCAGTGCCATTCTCGCCCATCCCGTCAGCACACTTTTTGGAGGTGAGAGAGTGAGCGATAACACAGTGGCGTAGGCTGAAAGCGCCTCATCATGTCTCTCGGAACTCGACGCTTCATCTCCCATTGCCTGAAGCCTTGACGCACATCGCCCCGTGGATTCTGGTAAGGATCAGATATACCATCCTACAGCATGACTCCCAGACTCACGTTCGAGCCAGTCAGTGATAGATTTATTTTGCTTCAGATCATCGGTCACCAGGTTCGCAATCTCGAGAATAGATTGTGCGACGTTATATATGCGACCGTGAGCATACGCGATTTCACATTCATGCTTCTTGTTGTGTATACAGAGCGCGCGTTCAGATACAGTCACCTGCTTATGGAGTTCTTGCATGATTTGGTCTAGGGCGACCACTTTGCGTGCTGTTGACAGGGACACTGACAACGGGTGAGGTATTTGTCAGTTTGGATAATGCTGAACGTACCAGGGCTTGGTTTTTGCTGATCAAGTTCTACGTGGAGCAATGCGAAGGTCTCAGCTGATTGACGGACCGCGCCTTGAGATACGACAAGCACATTGCTGAGTTCTTGAACCGAATCGTCGAGATGGACGATTTTGCGGTCTAATGAATAGGATTATCAATGACGTGGGGTTGATGGTAGACAGAACATACTCGAGTTCTCATTCTGTGCTTGAAGGGATAGGATGGTCTTGTTGAGCCCCTCTTCCTCCTGATTAGACGTAGCAAGCTCGTTGCGGATTTTTTGAACGGTTTGCTTAAGATTCGCTACGTCGTTCTCTGGCGAAAAATAATATCAATACAGCAAAATCCTTGATGGCGGAGAGAACATACTCGAGTTCTCATTCTGTGCTTGAAGGGATAGGATGGTCTCGTTGAGCCTCTCTTTCTCCTGATTGGACGTAGCAAGCTCGTTACGGAGTTCTTGAACGGTTTGCTCGAGATTCGCCACATCATTCTCTGGAGAAAAAGGATATCAGTACAACAAAAGGCCTGATGTCGAAGGGAACGTGCTTGAGCTTTCGTTACGTGCATGAAGCAACTGAATGACAAAAAAATTAGTCGGTCTTGAAGCAAACGAAGTG
>JBBPRP010000248.1:0-18878 GCA_038093135.1 Leccinum longicurvipes
CACCTGACCTCCCGTGTTCTGTCCATCAACTTTGCGGCAATTCATGTAAGTCTCTGTATTCTCAGTGTTCTCGTTGTTTATCTTATTGACGCGGTGCCCTAGACGAGTTCTAACGTATGTTGTTTTCCTATGATTTACTTCATGATATATTTAACTCTTTTCTATTGTAGAGCTTTGCTCATGCACTCTTTTTCTTGGCCGAAAATCCTCAATATATTCAAGTACTCCGTGAAGAGGTGGAAGCTATCGTCGAAATTGAGGGATGGTCGAAAGCCTCCTTGTCGAAGATGCGCAAGATTGATAGTTTCATGAAGGAAAGCCAACGTGTGACTGGGCTTGGCTCATGTAAGTCATATCACCGTTTATCCAGAACGCCATTGAGACAAATGTATTCACTTGACCGTCACTAGTGAGCTTGGGACGGCTGGCCATCAAAGACTTCACGTTCTCAGACGGGACGTTTATACCCAAGGGAACAACCGTGGCTGCGCCTGCAGAACCTTTGCACCTCGACGATGAACACTATGAAAATGCACATGTGTTCAATCCTTTCAGATTCTCGGATATGCGTGACGAGGATGGCGAGGAAACCAAACATCATTTCGTTTCTACCAGTCCGGAGTATCTGCCTTTCGGGCACGGCAAACATGCATGGTATGATCGTGTCTTCATACTCTTGAATCGATAGCGTTGATCTCACTTGTGTTTCTCAGCCCTGGTCGATTCTTTGCCAGCAATGAACTCAAATCGATGTTGGCCCATATCGTGGTGACGTACGACGTCAAATTTGAAGACAACAAGCCCCGGCCCGAAGTAGTACGGCTTGGGACAGCACTTATCCCCAATCCTTTTGCGAATGTCATGTTCAGAAGAAGGGCCAATTGAACTATTGCAAACTCGCCTCTAATATACGTTTATTATTTCCTGGTTTGTTTTCGTAAGTCGTGTTACTGCGGGGACGTGCCCTGCTAGATACTATACATTTGTCTCGAGCGATTATGTACGGAAGAACTTTTTATTTATATGAATAATTGCAGCCTACCAGATGTCGACACTCAACCATCCCATGCATCAGCAAGATGTAGCCGAGTTGAAAACTAGGTACCTATGGCGCTGCAAACCCCAAATAATTCCCACAAATAATTCCCGCGGATGTGCGCGATACAAAAAAATTTGTGCGATTTATATAAACCAGGACGCGCGATTCAGACAGAGCCTAGGTTCGAATCATAGACATAATTCCCGCGCGTGATACACCCGAACGTGCGCGACGCAAAAAGGTAATGGTACATAGCGCATATGCTACGAACAAGTAGGGACGTGGGAGGTTTTTCCCGTTTTTGGAAGGCCGTGAGGTAGAGTGAGGCTGAGTAAGCATCGCACGAGGCCGGAGTGCAAAGACTTTGGGCAAGCGGCGTAAGCGGCACCCACCGCATCACTCCCCGGACTCCTCACCGGACTCCTCACCTCGCAGCCATCACCCAGTGGATCCCCAGAGCGCGCGAGACTACCTACTACGGCGACCAGCACTGCGAGGTGATCCCACCCGCCCTCGCAGCTTGCGCCCCCAGCAGGTGTCCCTCCCGTTCCGGACCGGAAAGCGCTTCGCTCGACGTCTCCCACTGTACGCTGACGCCCTCACCTCCGCCCTCTCCTTCATCTCCCCTCGCCCTCTCTCCCTCCTGGCCGGAAGCGGCGACCACACGACGACGACACGCCACCGTTGCACCATAACGCAACGATGCCACGGCACAAACGCGGTGGCGGGTCGGGTTGGGTCAACGACAACATGGTGCCATTGCACCATGATCGGAGAGCAGGACGACGCGACTGCGACGGGTGTGACGACGACGGCGGCGCAATGAACCCGGGAAACGGGACGATCTCGGAGGCGTGTACAATGTAGACTATATAGTATATTTTGCATAGCGTATTCTCTTTATTTTTTTACAATACAATTTTTTTTTTACATTGCGTATCCCCGTCTAAACCGCGCATATCTTGTGTATCGATGCGCACGTCAGGTGTATAACGTGCGGCTACCGTCTCAAACGCGCGGGAATTATTTGGGGTTTGCAGCGTCATCGTTCAAGTTCGTTCACTTCGTACTCATAAGATCTCTGCTGTCATCCACTCATGTAACCGTCTGCTCACATAGTAGCTCACCAGCACCTGTCCTAATTTTGTGCTTTGCATAGGTTACTACGACAGCGTGACCCAGGTGTATGAGTATGTTTGGGGTTCATCTTTCCACTTCCTACCGATTGACGAGCACTATCTTGCTGCACGTAGTATGCAGTTGTGGCCAGGCACGCACGGCCTCAACATTAGGTGTGTCGGTGGTCCTGCGCACGAGCTTTTGCTGATGTGAACATTGTTGGTGTCAACAACAATGAATTCCAGGTCCAACGCGCTGGCCTTTCCACCTCCACATCTACATCCGGCATTACCTTGGCGTCCCCTTCGATAAAGTGCCTGAAAGTTATATAAAATGATTGTAGGATTTACTGATGCTACTGTATTACTTTATCCGTATGTAGTCAATGTCGATGAATTGGATATCGGGTTTGCTATGTAGATGGGTCGTAAGAATGGGAGGCTACAGTAATCGATGTAGCCTACGGTAGGCATTTGAGTAGCCAAGGTGACGACACGCGTCAACATCGGCTATGTATTTATGGCATGGTTACCGCACTAATTCCTTTTTGCAGATGCCCATGTAGCACGAGGGCACAAGACATCGTTTGCTGAGAGCTCGATGTGATTTTGATATGGCCGGAAGGTATGTACTACACAAAGTACAAGACCGGGATTGCATAAAAGAGATGCCACACCGTACCGGTATGTATGTACCACACTGCAACTCCATCCCTTTCATCGGTGAGCCAGGGCACTCAGGCTGGTCTGGCACATCCCATCTTGTCGCATCCTGAGTCCTGACCTAGAATTTCACCTATCATCTCTCTTTTCCGTTTTCAGTTGCAATACTATTCAGGAAACGCCGTCGCCGCATCAGGCCCATCAGGTGACAGCGATGGTTTCGTGGGATGCCTGAACAAGGTTATATGACAGGAGCACTGGCACCTTGACGATATAGTTCCCCTGAAAATCGAGGGGTTTGCATAGGGAAAAATTTAGTTCAGGTCCGTGCTTAACAGCTTCTCTTAGAATATGGAATATAAATGAAGATCCCATTTTTATTCTCAACCGCATATGTCGAACGTTGTACGACTCCACGACTGTGACGTCCCGACAGCCTACTCTGGAATTTATCTGGAAGAGAAAACTCTATTCCTATTATCCGATGGCAGACATCTGTGAGTAGTAATGTCGGAGCTGGGTATGGTCTGCTTTCTCATTACAGGCGTCAAATGCTGTTGAGGGCGGCAAGTTGTATTCTCATCATTTATGGCCCCAGATCCTGAGGCAAAAATTGTGCGTATCGAATATTTCCAACGCCGACTCTATGCAATAGAACAGAGGCTGCGAGGCATGGACGTTAAAGTCCATTTTCTAATCCATGATGAATGTATGAGCCGAGCAACATCGGATCCCTCCTCACCTCTGTGAAAGACGATAACATTCCTCTTCGAACCACGTTCGGGGTTACCTTACATCCCGCCGTTTTCCCTGAGTTATTGTAGAGGAGAACCTGACGATTCGTTCCCACTATCTCTCCAGAGACACAACTTCACCGGGAGCTAGTGGGGGTTTGGGAGCTTCTCAAGTGGCCAGCTACAAAGGTGAGTCGGTTTAAATTTGTAGGATCCTTTACGGGTGTCGCACGATCAAGAACCGATTTACCAGTTGGAGATGCATGTCCAAATGGCAAACGTCCAAGTAACGACGAATAAAGGCGCAGGCGATCTGATGCGCTTGGCAGATCAAGTATAGCACGAGAATTATATCTCCGATGGTTTGAGATCGCGGGCCGGTGATATTGTGAGACGCTTGCAAAATATTGCCTCTCAGTGATATCGGATCCCCCTCAGTGGTTGTTCCTCGCGACTAGTCTCCGAGTTTCTTCGTACCTGCAACACACTGTCGTTGAGGCGTTGTTGCTTTTGCTCCTTTTTCATTTTCGTAGTTGCACATATTGTGATGGCAGTAATCTTTTCCACGTTGGTTTTTCTCTCCTCAGCGTAGTACGTCTTTCGCTCGGCCCGATGCTCCGGATAATTGATGTCGTGATCGATCGATTGATCAGTGGGACATCCACGGACCACGGTTGGTTGCATGAACTAATCTCGATTTTTTCTTGGCTCGAATAACATTGGGAATACTCCACCGGAAAACATATGTACTTATAAAAATCCACAAGAATCGATCTGCATCACCCAAGAATATTATACAATACGATCGACAGCATACGTTCAATAAATCTCCATCTTGTCAATGAACAACGAAGTTCATTCTTTTCTTCCGGAGAACAACAAGGGCCAGAATGATGATATACCGTGCTTAGCCATAGAGTAGATGTAACGTGTACGCTGTCAATGCAGTCATCGTGATGAACATGAGAAAGTATTGTGGAATGAGAAACACCGAGAGATGCGTCGCATTCCCAGTTCCAGAATATACTTGCGTCAATAAAACCTGGTCACGGAAGGAGCGTTGAACATTATGATGGACCATAGCCACGAGATCTCGTACCTGAGTTGTCGCCGTTGGCAAGCATGACACAAAGCTGCATGATCACATTCAACGTGGTGAGATCATGCGCAAAAGGAAAAGGAGCGAGACAACATACATGCATACGAATCGTAGTACGTTGTCGTTAGCATCTAGCATACCCACTTTGGTTAATCCTTGGATGATGAGCACGCCAAGGACGGGTATGACAACCATCCGTCCAATGGCCAGTGCACCGACAGCTCCGAGTGGAAGAGAACGTAGGCGTCCTTCGGGAAGTTCTAACCTTGCTAGAGCCGAACCAAGGATCATTAGCCCCAGCGGAACGGAAGCATTCCCAATGAATACTGTCGTGTTTAATATGATAGCAAGTGGGGGTTGACCATCTGGCGCAGGTGAGATATTTACACCAGGAACACCAGGAACGAATAATGCTTTGAGGTCTGGGACGATCGATATGATAAAAGCCACGATGATGGAAAAAGAACAAGGCATGACGAGCGTTCGAAGGAAACTAAGCATAAACAGAGCGAGACGACGACGTAGGCGAACAGGCGGTTCACTTTTATTTTCTGTCACTTCTGCGGTGCATTGGACAATCGTTGCAGCCGCCGAAGGAGGGGCATCATGTATACCAAGGGGTGGGGTCGGGGTGCCTGCCATCTCATGGTCATAGTCAAGGTTCTCGGCTCTCGGTCTTCCACGATGGAAAAACCCTTTGAATGAGACAAACGCACGCTCGGTTGCTGCACCGAGATGTTTCTGTTTTGATTTCAATCGCTCTCGCACAGCCTCATCCGGAACGTCTGGTCCCTGGAAATCCATTGCCACCCAATTGGAACCGCCGAGTGGGAAGAGCGTGATCTGATTTGAATGATATCCGCATCACGTGAAATTGAAGAAAACTTGAGGTAAACGTACCAGAAATATGAGCACGAAGGGGGCTAAATAGGCAACTGCCAAATTTTGATCTGATGTGCCATTGAACGGCGCGGCAGCTGTGAGAGCCATAACGACGGACGTTGCTGATGATATCGAAGTGTTGTCATCAGCGGAAATCGAAATGATAGACCTGGACTCACGAATATCCCCAACATTGCCCCACCCACCAGCGACCAAGATTCCATATCGAAAGCGATGTGGAACCCAATATAGTTGTTTGATTATCCACGATATCGCGATGCCGATCCCTTCGTACAACAATGCGACGAAAATGAGCGGGCCTGAAGAAACCGTGGTGGTTACTGGTATGATTCGAGAACAACGCGCTTTCTCACCGAGTACACCGATGTTCGAAGAACTGAATGCCGGGACGATCTTGGAGAACATCAGACTTGGTATAGTGATATTCTTTGTTAATCAGACTTAGTATCAACGTGCCTTTTCGAGCGGGCTGACTTACAAGTGCAAGTTGCCCAGCTGCGCGGGCTGCCATGGCGGGAAAAAGCCCCGCTTTGGCTACGATAAACCCCGCTGCAACACAAAAAAACCTTCGTGGAAGACTGCCATTAGTTTTTTTGGGGGGAGACGTAGTGAGTCAGTTGGACGCACAACCGGATGAGTGGTTGAACAGACACCCAGATGAGCTGGCCGACGGGAATCATGAAACAGGAGGGAGTTGGGGAATCCCTGGCAGACCCGTATTGAAGTATGAAGTCCAATTTCAGGCACTCATGAGTCAATGGCCTCAGGGTGCATACGGATTTGTCGTCCGATGGGTCTCGGTCTTATCAGCAACCGTATGGCATGGGAATTTATTGGAACCGAGAAAAGAGTGACCCCTGTGGTGAAACCTTGGCTTCGAGTGGCATAAAGTTGGCTCTCGCACAGCCTACAGCATTGGTCAGTAGAGGAATTTGCGACGATGCCGTACACACATGGACTCCATTCGAGTTGAATGCTCATATTTTACCTTGTATGTGCTTTAGGAGTGTAGTCCGATCTCAGAGATAGTAGCCGAGTTCAAGTTTGGACGCAAGTGACACTCGCCAAATGCAAGATTAAGCTGCCACTGCCAATCTGGTGATAACAGCTCTAGATCTCCGCTGGACTAGGTTTTCTGGTCACCGTACCATGGCTACGACAACATGGTTTGCTTTATTGAACAAATATAGGGTTTGGTTCCGGGGAAACCTATATCTAAAAGGGCTGAGACGTGGGTTGCACCAAGTATCGAGTTGTACTTACAAGATCAAGATTGTTGTGTCTAATAACCTCGTTTAATGGTTAGGATGTTGTTCAGACGAACATAATCGTATCAATCCTTGGTGTGCCTGTCGTCTTACTGATTTTGACGAGGGAAACGGTCTGATGATCACTTCTGAGATGCACAAAGGCCCGGAAAAAACTCTTGAGGCGTGGAATCGGAGGTAGGCAAACTCATCCTGAAACATGTGATCAACCCGCATGTGGCAGTCATGCTAGAGAACTAAATAAAATATGCTGAAGTGGTGGCCCGTGTTCATGCATGTGAAAATCCGGGAGAAACATGTACAAAAAAAGACCAGAGAAATTAATGCGCGTGTAAAGCAAACGTACTAAATCATAATCGTGTGTTGGCATCTTCAACTCGCTGCTTGAGTGTTCCACAATCGCAGAATCGATATCAATGATGCCGAATGCCGACTCCTGTCCTGTAACGTCCCGGTTCAGGTCCGTGTCATGTCAGTAACGAAGTGGGCAGGATTAAACCCCATCCATTTAAGTAAATACTGACCGTTAACATTGAAAACTTGCCGTTGCCCAGAGTGCAAAACCGTTGTCGGTGTCGTTGCCAGCAGAACCGACAAGAGGTCACGTGGCCAGTATCATTACGTGGACTTCCAAATGGGCGCCTCAGCTTGTTGAGCTGGACAGCATCCAGCGCGGGGTCATCCAAATTTGTCCGTCGAGTCGCGTCCCGGACCAGCAAGTTAGCAGCTTTTAAGGCTGCAGAAACGACAAAGAAATCTTGGTAGACATGTCCTCGCGCGGCAGCCCTTCTCTCCTCAGTGTTCGGTCGTCAGGTATATCCATTTCGCTCGTATCGGGTTCGATTGGCATTCGTGGTTCACCATTCGAGCGCTTTCAGGCCCAGCAGAGCCCTTACAGCAAGTCAGGCTGCTTTCAGCTCTCAGAAATGGTATGTGGACACTATGGTATGGCAGATACTGGGTTACTGATGGATGCCTTCTAGGCGACCCCGCCCTTATTCATCCATTCCTGACCGAAATCGGCAAGGAGAGGCAGAACTCGTTCGACAGTGAACTAAACACGGGTGCCGCAGCTTTGCACCTCGCGATCCGCTGCGCTTCTGGTGTGTCTTGCAGTCTCTTCGGCGAGTGCCACTTCGTCTGACGGATTCGTCTGCAGTGGAGACCATACAGCTCCTCTTGTCACACAGAGCCATTTCACCAAACGGGATACATCCACCGGGGAGCGGTACTACTGCCCTCCACCTCGCGACGTCGCTCGGGCGCACCGAAGTTGTATCTCTCCTCCTCGATCAGCCGGGAATAGACGACACCCTCCGCGATAACCACGCACGCACATGTAAAGATGTTGCTAAGGGGAAGGAAGTCATCCAGGTCCTGAACGGTGAGTTCCCTGCACTCAACCCTTCGCTTTGTGCCTCATCTTCCCCAGATTCGCGATCCTTCCTAAGTGCATCATATAGATCGCTGCTGCACTCATATGCGCTCACCACTTTGAACGCCCAACCAAGTCAAGCCCTCGTATCCCTACTGGAATCACCGCGCGCCAAGGGAATTGACCTTTCTTATCTCGACGACACAACCGGGTCCTCGCTTTTACATGAGGCAACACGTCGGAAAGACTTGCGGTTAATTGAACTTGTTGTGCGTGCAGGAGCAGATGTATTCGTGCGAGACCGGAAAGGAAAGATGGCCTATGACGGATTAAGCAAGGATGATCGTGTGAGGGTATTCTTGCGCCAATGTGAGCTTCTGCCACCCAACTCCTATAAATATCATCTGAAGCACTGCTAGTTGCGAATCATGATCAGTCGTTGATCGATGTACCTGTCTCTGAACCACCTGTCTTGAAGGGATACCTGAACAAATATACAAATGTTGCTAGAGGATACAACACTCGATGGTTCGTTCTCAAAGATGGTATTCTCTCATGTCAGTGTGACTATTCTGTTGCTATAAAGCACTTGTAACGTGGTTTTCCATAGACTACAGACATCAGGAAGACGAGGAGATTGCCAGCAGAGGCGCAATTTCGATGAAGACGGCTGTTCTCAAAACTGATACGGGCAAAGAGAAAACACGCTTCGAGGTCTACTCTACGCCACTGCGTAGCCATATGACAGGGACACAGAAGTGGTACATGCGGGCAAACCACCCTGTTGAAGCAGCACGGTGGACACAGGCGATCAGCAAGAGTATGGAATGGCACCGACGCGACCCTGATAAATCCCTTCCAGGTCGACAGAGTATGGAAAGCGACAGGAGTGCGTTGCGCCCATCAAAGATCCGGACTAGCTTTCAGTCAGGCGTATCTACAATGAGAGAACTCGGGACGCATAGTTTGCGGGGAGACCAGGCATCCCTACTAGACGCAACAGATAATGCTGCAATTGGCCGTGACATATCCAAGGACAGCATCCATGCCCCTGATGAGGAAGAGGATGAAGACGCAGCGTATCGCCACGACAGTTCGTCGGTATCAGAAGTAACACAAAGTCAACCCCCTCACGGCAGCACTTTCGATTTGCACGGGAACTCTGTTGCTGCGCAGATGGAGCTTACTGTACAGCTGCTTGCCGGATTACCCTTACTATCGGACGCACACCAACGGACGCAAGAACTCAGAGACGCTGTCAAAGAGTCTTTTACCACAGTCCAGTCGATGATGAACGAGTACCTCCAAATGGCAAAAGAAAGAGAAGAATGGTGGAGGTTACAACTCCAACGAGAGCGCGAACGGCAGACGATATGGGAAGAAAGTTTGAAGACCGTAGTTCGCGAAGGAGAGGTACTTGAGAAAGAACTTCGAGCTCGCTCTCGCAAACGTGGAAGTAGATTCTCGGTTGCAGGTTTTGAAGACACTGGGTCTGCGATAGTAAAGCAACGACCACTCTCATTATCCGCCACGTCATCTACCGTACCTTCTGCCCAAGCCTCTACTTTCTTTACCGCGGTGGAAACACCCCCTCTTTCACTATCCCCTGCCCCTGGTGCTGACGGTTCCCAGTCGCCTATACTTTTGACTCCCACGCAACGTCGCATATCACGATTAGCGTCACTATCTGCTGCTGCAGTCGATGAGTTTGAGGACGCACACGACACAGACGAAGAAGACGAGTTTTTCGATGCCATCGAGTCGGGCAATCTACCGAATCTTCTTGTCAGCGAACTTCTTACAAGCCCCACCCACTCCACGACTGCGTTGCCGTTTGCCATTGACTTGGAGCCTTTCCTGGGATACCAACATCTAAGGACCGAGTTGCCAATTGGGAAAGATAACCGTCCATCGACCAGTCTTTGGTCTGTGTTGAAGCACAGCATTGGAAAGGACCTGACGAGGATCAGTTTCCCTGTATTTTTTAATGAACCCACGAGCATGCTGCAGCGAATGGTATATAGATACGCTCTTGCAGCATTACGTGAGCTTACCCCGTTTCCAGGCAGAGGACATGGAATTTTCTGAATGCCGTGAGTGTCTTGTGTTCCTTGTAGATTAAATTTGTTAACCCTATCATCTGCAGTTGACGTGGCTGTCCAACAGAAGGACCCCTACCGACGTATAGCTTTTGTTGCCGCTTTTGCTATGTCTAACTATTCATCAACTGTTGGCCGTATAGCCAAGCCATTCAACCCTATGCTTGTGAGCGAGACGTTTTATTTGCGCCCAAATATACATTTATATCAGGCTTAAGAGTGAAACGTTTGAATACGTCAGATTAGACAAGGAATATCGATATATATCTGAGCAAGTTAGTCATCACCCGCCCATTTCTGCTTGTTGGGCAGAATCCCCCAATTGGCATTATTATGGCGAGGTACGCGTCTGCCCTTCAGTCGACATATCAAGACTAATTGATCTGTAGGTTGATGCTCAGAATAAGTTTATGGGCAAATCATTTGAGATCCGACCTACTGGCGTTGCGCACGCCGAACTTCTGCTGCCCGAAGAATGGGCGACCCGTTACCCCAAAACGACGGCTGTTGGAGGCCAGGGAAAGGTAGTGGAGCACTACTCATGGAAAAAGGTCACTACGAGTGTTTCTGGGTTCATCCTTGGGTCTCCTACCATTGATCACTATGGTGACATGATTGTCAGTACTCCATATTGTCTTGATCTATGTACCACTGAGTGTAGTTGAGTCTAGGTCACAAATCATCGTACTGGTGATCGATGCATTCTCACGTTCAAGCCAAGAGGGTGGCGGGGTAAGGACGCATACGAGATCTCAGGATCAGTCAGCAATTCGGACGGCGAGATCACCTATGAGATCGCTGGTCGCTGGAACAGTCAGCTCATCTGTCGTGCTGTCGGTACTGGTAGCGGATATCTGCACCCCGACGCGACTGTCGGCAGCCCTACTTCGCCAAATTACATGGCAGAGTATGTCTTATTGTGGAGAAACTCAGACAAGCCACCTGCGCCTTTCAACCTCACGCCGTTTGCCGTCACGCTGAATAATTGTCCAGTGGACACACTCAAACCATTGCTGTGCCCTACCGACTGTCGCCTGAGGCCCGATCAACGCGCGTTCGAAATGGGCAAGTATGAACGCGCCAATGAACTGAAGCAGGAGCAAGAGGAGAAACAACGAGCCACGCGACGCGCGCGAGAGGACGGCAGACTATCACCTCATCGACCGAGATGGTTTACTGCAGAAACAGATGGCGACACGGGGGAGCGTGTATGGACTCCTTCCCGTGTGGACGGTGTTCTTGAATATTGGGTAGAACGGGAGAGGGTGTGGAAGGAGAGGGAACCTTGGAAGGATGTGGATGCTATTTTCATCGAGGACATACCTTAAAATCGGTTTTTAGATCTCGACAACGAGTCGACTGATCACATTAACAAAGTATATTGTTGTTATTGTTGTTATAATAACGTGGTAAATGCTACTCTTAACTTCCTTCGCAGTGGGCTCTTGGACCGTTTTAGTCCACTGTTCGAATGAAGTGGACCATCGAGTTAACCTATGGTGACTATCTATGTCCGCTCGACGCCATTACTTATCCAACGGTCACCTGTGGCCCTGATGGCTCAGTTGGCTAGAGCGCAGGTCTCATACGTCCGTATGACCAGGTACCATGCCTGGGCAATCCTGAGGTCGCAAGTTCGAGCCTTGCTCAGGGCACTCTGTTTTCTTTTTGGTGCCCCGTGCCCGCGTGGTTGACGTCGCCTCGCTACAAGTACTAGTACTAGATACTAGCCGTAATGTGTCAGGCAAACGTGCTCTCTAATATATTTAAATCATATACGGAACAATCCTACACAAGGTTCCATATTATCTAGCTTGAACCTGGCGGCTGGTTTTCAACAAAGTTTGTCAATGGAATTCCAGTAAGAGAACAGAAAAAGATAATCTCGACAGTTGAACCGCCAAGTTCACAACCACTCAGCAAGGAACTCCACTCCAGAATCTTGCCTAGATAAACATACATACTAACTGGAAAGCGACGGAGCAACGATGGTTGCGTTCCCGTTCAAACTCCCTGGTAGATCGTTATCAATCTGGTCGCGACTTCTCGAGAGAACGCATGAGAAATCTGACAGTAAATTCACATAAACAGTATTTCGAGTTCCACCCACCAACCTTCTTGGCACTGGCTGGTACATGTCGTCACCCCCCGCAAACGACCTCGACAACCTTGGCCTCGCGGCGGCGCTCGCCAAAGCCCGCAAAAGCTATCGCGAAGGCGGCATCCCCATTGGCGCCGCCCTCGTCTATCATGGCACCTCGCACGATGCAGCTAATGCAGCCGTCCTAGGATGCGCGCACAATCAACGAGTTCAAAAGTCGTCGCCCACGCTGCACGCTGAGATGGCCGCTCTTGAGGATGCCGGCCCGCTGCGCCCAGCCGTCTACAAACACTCAACCATGGTAGGTCGTTCCCCGAGTCCTAACGTCGCACGTCGAGTTCGTTCGTTCGTCGCAATGTGAGACTAACTGATGCCTGCGGGACGGGCCACACAGTACACGACCCTCAGGTGCGTTGACAGCCTGCATATCGTCGTCGAGATGGTGTACAAGACTTTGATGTCACATTCAAAGTCCCTGTAGCATGTGTACAGGCGCCATCTTGTTCAACAAGATACCCCGCGTCGTGATCGGGGAAAACACGAACTGGGTAGGCGGCGAGGAGCTGCTCAAGAGAAGAGGCGTCGAGGTCGTCGTTTTGGACGACCCAGAATGTAAAGCGCTCATGAGTCAGTACATGAAGGAGAAGCCAGAGGTAAGCCAATGATGAAACGTTTCACTGCATGAAATCTGCATGACAACTCTACGCGAACGCAGGACTGGGACGAGGATATCGGGGAATGACTCTAGTGCTGTCCATCTATAGCTCAATCACTGAAGAGAAACGTCACGTACGTACAACGGACGACAGATGAAGCTGGCGTACCATCATGGCGCTGCAATCGTCGTAGTGACCGCCTCCCCGAAGCCGTCTTTTGTGACCTCTCGGAAGCTGACTTCGAGAGAACCGGTGCCTGATACAATGGCCTGTACCTGCACTGTTGTTTTGCTCTTGATGGGATTTTGAGGTGACAACGAGAACGAGGCCAAGTAGGCTTCTTTGGTTAGCGTTTTATCTTTCACTTCCTCCACTTCCTCTTCTTCCTCTTCCTCCTCCACTCCCTCTTCATCTTCGAGCTTGGGCGGCTTCACATGGTCTATCTTGATGCCCTCTTTCACTTCCCATAACTCGAAACCAACTTTTGTGTCGGTCGCACTGGCATCCACCTCGAACGTCAACGTTCTACGACAAGGGAGAGGTGTCTCCTTGAGAATGAGAGGTATCCAAATACCCCCCAGTGATCCTGCGGCGTCCTCTTGAGGCACGAGCAGTCCGATCGTCCGGCTGGTGGCAGCTACGCTGGTCACCTGGTTATCCTTGTCGAACGTGCCCAAAAGTTCTTCAGACGACTCTTGAGCAAGCGCCACAAGCAAGTGTGCTTGCAAAGCGCATCCTCGCGCGAGGATCGTGGTTGGGTCACCAACGCCCCCACCGACGACAGTACCCGCTTTGAATGGTGTGATGATAGATTCGGTGAACCCTTGGGACAAGGTCTCATCCAAGCCCGGCAGCGAGGCTGACCCGCCGATGTACACAATCTCGTCGATATCGTAGAGATCGATCTCAGCGGTCTCTGCTAATTCCTTGACCTTAGCATACACCTTGTCGTAAATGGTCCGCACTTCCATGTCGAATCGGAGGCGGTTGATGGACCCGGTATAGTCAAGGCCATCCTTGAGCGACTCGACCGAGCACGTCGCGGCGCCCGGACTCGCGCTCAACGTTCGCTTCGTGTGTTCCACCGCAAGGCGGAGCCTCGCCTCTGCACGTTTATCCTGGGGATCCGTCGCTGGCGCAACCGTTAGCGGCGTCTTGGTTTTTTTGGTGAAATCCTTGGCAAAGAATCGGATGAGTTTCGAGTCGATCTCGTCTCCACCAACAGTCGGGTCTGAGAGCGTGGCCAATGCATATGCGAGGCCTTCGCGAATGGAGAGAAGGGACAGTTCGAGGGAGGACGCGCCAAGATCGACGATGAGCTGTGTTCGATCGTTTGGCACGCCGTCTGCGCTGTCGGATGTGCAGACGGCGACTGCACCAGCATCGTCAAGGAACTGGAGGACGTGGATTCCTGCGTCCTCGGAGGCTCTGGAGAGCGCTGCTCTCTGTGCGTCGTCAAACCAAGAAGGTATGCTGATTACCGCGCCTGTGACTTTTCTTCCGAGGAAGTCTTGGGCGGACTGACACAGAGAGGTGAGGAAGATGGTGGTGACCTCGGAGACGGTGAGGATACGCTCCACCTCTACTGATTCAGAACGAGGGGTGGCTACCTGCGAGGCCGCAGGCGTGTTGGTCCTGGTAACAGGCAATGGGGACGGAGCGGGTTGGAGGACTTTGACTTTGTAAGCGGGCGTATCGGGCAGAGAGGGATGTTGGATGACTGGGGTAGACACGGACAGTTTGTCCTGAGGAATCTCTGAAAACCTGTCGGCGTGTTGAGCGAGAGGCGTCATACGAACGAGGGTGAAAGTACTTTTTTCCAAGGAGGTTGCGGAAGCCCGTGATGGTGTTTTGAGCATTCTTGACGAGCTGCTGCTTAGCTTGGTTTCCGATGTACTGTGATCGCGAATGATCGTTCAGTCACGTCGGATGAGAGAAGAGACTTGCGTACCATCTCTTCTCCCTGGAAAGCCAGCGCACAGGCGATCTGGCGCTCGCCGTCCTCGTTGGCTATACATTCCGCAACGCCTTCCTGTATCGCAAAAGACGTCCTCGATTGTGAACACGAGCGGTGGAAAGCGCTGGACGGACCTTGGTGAACACGGCGATGGACGCATACGAGTTGCCGAAATTTAAGCCGACGATGGGTAGGGTGGAGGTCTCGAGTGGCGTCTCTGCGCTTCCGTTTTGAACTGTTCCGTTTGGCGGCATCGTTGGCGACGTTCGAGACAGCGTATCTTTTTTTTGTTCTTTCTGTTTTCTTCGCTTGCAAGGGCACAAGCGTGGCTGAGGTAAGCTACTATGTGTTTGCTGTTATCAGATTAGATGGGCATCACCATCATTGTCATGTCTCGCGCAAGGGCACGTCTGCAGGCCGTACAGAACGCACTCTCGAATCCAAATCCCGAGATAGATGCCTTTCTTCTCCCCGATCGGACTAGGGTAGACACCACTCGCTCGTCCAATTCAGCAACCGCAGAGATTCGAGTGGACCGTGTCCCGGTTTGTACCTATCGATCTCTGGGTCGCACGGCAACCTTGCTTTTGTCTGCAGTCGGTACGCCACACGCGCAGACTGCGGCGCATGTCCCTAGCTACCCCGTCCTGGAGATTCACCCTCCCAGCACGCACCAGCCCATCTCCATACAGGACATGTGGGCGATCATCTACGCTTTGTTCGTCCACTATCACAAACAAGAAACGGTCCCGATCGTGCTCTCTCCAGATACCGAGAATCGCGCAGACCTTTGCGAGTATATCCTCCGTTCGGGGTTGGGTAGGACTGCACTCGGCAAGCTCAGGTTGGCGGACGAGGACGACTTGTTCCTCTTGAGAGCCACTTTTTGGCAAGGTGCCGGGATACATGGATACCACCCGCGCGGTTGGCTACCACCTCCGTCTTCGTTGACCCGACACGCCGCTTCGCCGTTCCCATCAGTTCAGTCGTTCAGTCGCACTCCGCTAGTGATCTCTGCGCATCCACTGCGACCACCAAAGCCACTGCCGGGAGAAGTGCTCTATCGACGTTACTGTCCACAAGTGAAGGAGACGCTCGAATTGACCTACTTTGATGTCGGTGGAGACGACCACATCCCCCCTCACCTACAAGCGTTCCACAAATGGCACAACGACGATCGTGTAAACGGCGGGTGGAACGAGGGAGGGTCACTCGAGCAGCATCGACGATACGTACAGGGTGTTTTGAACGACCCTGCGGTGCTTCCAATCATCATGAGTTGGAACGGCGAGCTCATGGGATATTTAGAACTCGTTTATGTCAAGGTGAGGAACGTGTGGCAGACAAGGGCGTTCACACTCACGTGCCCTCGCAGGAGAACCACGTTGCGACCTATATTCCCGGAGGTGCAAAAGACTGGGATCGAGGTATACACGTGCTCGTCGGAGAGGAGCGATTCAGGGGCTGGGAGAGAGGTGGGTGTCGCAACTTGGACATGCTTTGGCATTAGGTTCTGACACTTCTACGATAGCACAAGCGTGGCTCCGCTCGATCCATCACTACATCTTCCTAGCGGACCCGAGGGCAGAGCATGCGATTGGAGAACCGAAACTCAGCAATGGAGCCATCGTGCAAGTTGCTCTAGGGACTAAGATGCATATGGAAACGGTGAGCGATATCGACACATTGTATACAAAGATGATGGCACGATTACTCGTTCATTGCAGGTGTTCGACTTTCCGTACAAGCGTTCGGTTTTGTTGCTCATCCCCCGCGAGCGGTTCTTCAAGGAAGACGTCCTCTGATGAAGGAGAGCCCAAGGCGGATACATAGTGGTTGGGACGAGTACAAGCCATAGAAGATGGTCAAACTTTGTTTATATTTCAGCATTAAGATTGGGCCGAAGTTGAGCCAAAGCACCCAAATATGCGATACGGTTACCCCAAGTCTGGATTGACAGAGGGTTTGAGACGGCGGCTGCCCGCCGGATAAAACTGTGGGGTATAACTCACCCTCCTTATATAGTGGACTTCTTTCATATTTAGTTATCAGCACTCCTACAAAGATGAGGGGCTTATCGCGCAGTCGAAGGAGTAGAACTCATGTTGTGGGCTCGGAAAGGGGCATTTGATTACGTCAGCATTAGTATACTGATAGCATTGCCACTCGTCTGCGTCCCTTTATGACCGACGATGGCGACTTGTCCTCACCTGTCCGACTTATCGAAGCTGCAGCAGCCAAAGCTCAGCCAGTTCGTTCATCGCGAAGAGTGTACCCAATGTTTCGACAACCAGGTGCGCACGATCCCACCATCGCCTTCAACATTGACGACGAACGACCCGACAGGACGGCGACGACGGCATCGATGTCTGTCTCGTCTGCTTCAACGGCGCTTGTCTGGCTCGAGCTCGTCATCACGCGCGTACCCACACCGCGCGATCTGGCCATGCATTCACCCTCAACGTCCGGCGCCAACCAAAACCTAAAACCAAGAGTCGCGTGTGTACTACCCCTTCTTCAGCGCTCGTGCGCTCGGGCGCCGATTGACTTCTATCAGGGAGACGACGAGCCGCCTACCAAGATAACCAAGCTCGCGATCGTCCAAGAACGCGAGGAAGACAAGTACGATCATCGCACGGCCCTCAAGTGTTGGAAGTGTGATCCGGTGGACGGCAAGGCGGTTTCGGCAGACGAAAGCACGGTGCGTTTTTTTTACGCATCTCTTCATCTCGGTCCCTAGTTCAATTTTCGGTAGACGAGACGTTTGACGGATGGGATCATGCAATCGCTGTCTTCTGCCCGTCAGTCAGAGGTCAAGGCTTGGGAAGACGAAATCATTGCTTGCGAGCATACGTTGTTGCTCGAACAGCTTTCGAGCGGGGTCATCCCCGCCGAAGGTGCGTCATCGATCTAGGCTGCGTCGTGTATCGCTCTCAACGAGCAAGCAGGGCTCGCGCACTGCGCTTCTTGCGAACTGATATCAAATCTGTGGCTTTGCTTGTCTTGTGGTGCGCTTGGTTGTGGACGTCCGCAATTCGGTGGTATTGGAGGAAACGGCCATGCGTTGGCGCATTCTAATGCAACTCAACATCCGGTTTGCGTAAAACTCGGAACGATCACGCCGGAAGGTGGAGCAGGCATGTACAGGCATGCATTTCGAAATGTACCGTCTGACTGTGCTCGAAGATATCTATTGCTATGCGTGCAACGATGCACGTCTCGATCCAGAATTAACAACACACCTCGCTGCATTTGGAATAAATGTGACGTCTCAAAAAAAGACGGAAAAAAGCATGACAGAGCTCGTAAGTCTGCAAGGAGTCTACTTTCCTCAGATACTTATACTCTACGCAGCAAATCGAACAAAACTTGACGTTTGACTTTTCTCTCACCGCAGAAGACGGAAGCGCTTTGAAGCCTGTATTTGGCCCAGGAACCACTGGTATCAGCAATCTCGGCAACAGGTAGGTTTCACTTTGTAAGCTTTGGAACAGGCAAACTTGCTCATCGCGTTTGACTCCAGTTGTTACATGGCGTCTGTCCTACAAATGCTGTTTTCGCTTCCACACTTTCAAGAACGGTATTATCGCCAAGTTTCATCAGACGCATCCCCAGAACATGTTCCTGAGAACGCTTCGTTACATTGGGCTACCTGCGACCAACCACTACCTGCAGATTGTCTCGAATGTCAGCTGTTCAAACTCGCTGATGGTCTTTTGAGTGGACGTTACTCGCATCCGCACACCGAACAGCGTCCGTTCTCTTCATCTTTAGGTTTTTGTGGAAGGCTGACGTCTTATGCAGCGCCTCTGGACCCGCTTGCCCACCCCACACCTGAGCACAGTCCCTGGCAGACTGGACTGAAG
>JBBPRP010000249.1:0-18821 GCA_038093135.1 Leccinum longicurvipes
ATCATAGGACGACGGCAGCCCGTTCTGACGGTGGGGCTGGCTTGGTGGGGCATCCTGCGCGGTCGGAATGAACCAGGGATCATGTTGCTCTTGCTGAGCATCCGGATACATTTGTTCTGCAAACCAGGATGAAGCTTCCTGGCCCATTTGGGAGGTACGAGACGAAGTATGCGTCTGGTGCTCATCGTGGGGCGGTGTCGTGTCAGTTGCCTCGTTCCCTATGACCGCAAAAGGGTCGGGTCCAGAATCTCCGTCCGAACCAAAGAGCGAGGCTGCGGCTTCTACAGTGCTCATGGCTTCAACGTGTCTAGCCTGTGAAGATGAGCGGTCGCGTTGTCTTAGTTTTTGACGAAACTCTACCGTTGTTGCTCCCGGAAAGTCAATGTTGCCGAACGCGGCTAATAATAGCTTGTTCTTGTTTGGTCACGCTTGCCAAGCACAACTAGAAAACCGACAAATCTTCGCCAGCACACTCGTATAGCGCAAAGGAAAGAGTAACACGAAAGTGACATCTAATATCGACAGAGAAGGAAAAACTATGTATCCGAATAAAGCGAATAAATGCGAACGAGACATCGGTGTAGTTTGCATTACGAATGTTCATGCGGTAGTGGACGAGGATGCAGGAGAGAATGAGAATGATGCGATTGTACCATAGCATTGCGATCGAAAGTAAGAGAGCGAGGAACGGGAGGAAGCATTAGGAAAAAAAAATAAAAGTGGCGAGTCAGTGCAACAATCTAACGAGCCATGTAGATGCCGCATATCAGTTCGACTGATTTTGAGACAGAGAGGGATAGTCTGCCGGCTTGTCCAATGATACCTTGGAGGCATTGACCGTACGCTCCAACAGCCGCTCGACTACATAATTGATGAGCTCAGGTCACGGTGAGGATACATAATACCATACTGGAAATCAAATGCTTGCTATAGGCACTCGAGTAACGGCGCATGCTCACGAGCTGAGGCCGAATCTTGCTCACAAGCAGATCTTTCTGGTCTTGATCAGCGACCGTGAGTGCTCGTTGTAGCACATAATCTTCAAATACGTTTGTCAACCACGCTTGGCAAGACGCTTTGGCTGACTCACTGGCAAACTGATCCTTCATCATGGACACAATGGGGCTAACTCCATCAGGCTTGAGTGCGATGATTTCGTCAATCAATGCCCGTCGCTCCTCCGTTGTCGCGGTGACGAGCGCCTTTTCACAGACGTTAGATGCAAATTTATGTCGAGCCATGTTCAACATCTGTCCGCGAAGCTTGGCAATGACTTGATAACGATCGTGAGGCTTTCCTTGCTCAAGAACAAATTGAACGACGTAATTCTAACAGTATGAAATGTTAAGCAAGCACCGTAAATCTCCAAGCGAAGACTGCCTACCCCAAACTGATCTTGCATAAGGTTGATCATATATTTGTGTAATTCGTCCATCAGGGCACGAGTCTGTTCTTCTGGCAAGTGTTCAAAGCACCGCTGGAGAACTCGGCAGCCGTATGGGTGTGTCGACAACTCATACACATTGCCACGGAATGATTGCACAAAGCCAAGGCGATCAGGAGATACGCGCTCAATCAATTTCTGGATGACGTGATTGCCGTTCGCATCCTTGACACTCTTGAGTACATGAGGCTCCAACTCTCTCACGAAGGTCCCTTGCTGTTCTGGAAGAATGAATTCAACAGCCTATGAAACCTGATTAGTGCTGTGACATTGTATCAATCACAATCAAACCTTCTGTACGACACGACAGCCATACATCTGCAGAGACAGGGGAAGAATATGGCCTTCCATAGTGTTCGCGAGCACAGTTTTCTGTACTTGTGTCCCGTGCTCGAACAATTTTTGAATGACCTATTCGGAATCAGACCGATGCCAGGGAGAAAAGCACTGTAGCTCACATAATTCCCAAACACATCCTGAATCAACTGTAGTGCATTATCGGGTACAATTTCATCGAAGACGATCTGCTTTTCGTCTGATGTTGCCGTCTCGAGTTTCTGCTGGATGAATCGCGAGCCATGTTGATCACCGCTAAACTCAACAACATAGCCAAAGATATCCTGAGACAATGTCAACGGCCGTTTCGGAATTGATGATACACAACTCACCCTCAGTTCCCACTTCCGTGACTTGTTAGCCCTAAACTCGTCCAACACTGGGCTGCGCAAGGCCACAGTAGCATCATCATGACGCCGCCCATGACGCATGACGTGGTGGTAAAATGGCATCCCGTGAGCATTCAAGCCAGCGTGCCCGTAGAGCGCACCGCCAGCGAGCATGAAGGGTAGTTGGGTGCCATACTCCATAGCTGCTGCATAAGCCTGGAAGCACCGCAGAGCTGAGCTTCAAAGTTATTTTTCTATCTCGATCGCCTGACTCACCTGTTGCTGAAGACCATACTGATCTCAAATGAGAAAAAGCGATCAGAGAAACCAAGCCAAATACACACCTGTTTTTTGTCTTGTAAACCAGCTGGGGCCGCAGCACTTAGTTGCGGTGTTGGCAGAGAAGAAATCGAGGGAATAGTAGGATATATCATCGGTCGATGGGTAGGGTAGTAATATTGCGAAGGCGACCGAGCGGAAGCAGAGTAATCATAGTATATGCCGGATTGCTGGCCAGCAGAAATATTAGGGTGTAGTGTCTGTGGGGATACACCTGGGTATACATTGGCAGGCGAGTTATTGTTCATGCCACCAGCAGCGGGATATAGTGAGGGGTCGGTGGATGCACTGTATCCATATCCGTAATCCATATAAGGGTCGCGTGAAGCACCGTTGGTATAATAGGAAGAATAATCTGCTTGAGCGTAACCACCATACGGTGTACGGCCTTGAACCATGGGGGACGGTCGCACCTGGGGTGAAACGGAATGGTGAGAAACGCCGTTCACTTGCGATGGGACAGGCGGTTGACGGTATTGGTTGTTGATGTGATCGTCCTCAACAGCCATTCCCCTGAGGCCGAGGGACAGTTCGTTCTCGACCATAGATGTGACATCGAAAGATCCATTTTTCCCGGAGAGTGTAGAGGATCCGTAAGACGGCGAAGGATACCTGCTAGATGCGACTGTATCCTTCCCGAGCCCATTATCGAACCTCTGCGGGGAGAACTGCCCGGGCTTCACCGGAGACCGATCGTCCTCAAAAGAAGACGGAGTGTCAGCATCAAAAGATGAAAGATGTTAACAGCAAACAACGTACAATTCTAGATCCAGACAACGTCGTTGACGGTGCCATTGTCACCTGCCTCTGTCTTGGTGGATGGAGCGTAAGAGGAGAGTTCGCGTCCTACGACATCCTCAGCGAGTAGTTCACAATATCACTGTTTGACTGACCAATTGAGGGAACTCCTTCTGTGGACTGCCGCTCAGCTCATCCCAAGCACCACCGGATGGTTTCGGCGTGGTCCAGCTCTCCCCGATGTTGGAACGGTACGCATCTTGGGAAGGTGAAAGGTCATTCAAGCTGGCCGCGGAAGAAATGGACGCATTCCTCTTCGATGCCGGCGTCGCGGACCCCCAAACCTGATAATACACGTGAGCCTACATACATTGAGAAGAATAACGAAGATTCAGCAAACCTGCCATCCAGAGTTGAGACCCTTGAGCGCGGGTCCAGCACCCATCCCAACTCCAAACATATTGGTTGCGGCTGTGAACTTTCCCTGTGGATGTGCCTAGAGGGATCATCAATAATGGCTCAATAGAAAGAGAAAAGTTGACATACATCACTCGGCGATGCAGACGGCGAGTGACCTGCAGAGCGCGTGGACGATCCCGAAGGCTTCCGGGACGTATCTCGAGGATGTGATGCCATGGCAAGAAAAGATATATTAATCACGCACTAAGCAGAGGTAGATGAGGGAGATGGAACAGGTGTGCAGAGAGCAACTTACGCAAATAAAAAGAGAGAGAATGGGACAGTAGATATTATAGTTTCAAACGGATGAGTAAATGAATTAGCTGTAAAAGCGAGCAGTTTAGTGACGATGTACACGTTGAAATCAAGACAACAGTGGGCCGGCACGGAGACGCGGTTACGAGCGCGTCGAAAACATGGGAGCATGGGTTCTCGTAAATAAGCCACGATGCGCGGCAGGCGGCAAAGGACGCGTGGATGAGACTCACCTCAGAGATGATTAGTACCGAAAAACCAAGACACCGAAGAGAAACACGGTGCTCTTTCTAGACACGGGACAGAAGGGCAGAGGACAAGACGCCTCGAGCTGCTGCCGTGTTATAGGGAAGGAAAGAAAAAAGCAAGGAGCTACCTGGTGGGAGCAAATTTCTGGCGCAATTATTGGACGGAATTGAGTCGCTAAGAATATGGTTCCGCAACACAAATGGCTCCAACGGTTACAGTACGGCACTTTGCCCAGTGCGGACAGTGTAGAGTTGAGTAAAAGAGTGTATGATCTTGGTAAGGGAGGGGAGGAGCTCGGCCGGCAAGGGCAGGGTACTCGGAGGCGGGACAGCCTGCTCTTGGCGGCGCCAGAGCCCGAACCTTGTTGAACCTTAGCCGCTTGACTATTTGCCCCGAAAGTCAGGCTGGATGGGCCTCATTAACACACAGCCATCGCAGGTCCCCGCCCTCGCGTATTTCCGGTGAAATTTTTTTGGGTTACTAGACAGGGTGGATGTCGGCACCGTCTCGGAAGCTGATTCTTGGAAGAGAATTCGTGGATCAAACCATGCTTGGACCGAGGTCAATGGGCGGGTCGATCTTTGAATGCATACGGTGATTGATGGGCTAATTGGCGGTGAAGGCTTTTAGCAGTACGCGCCGGCACCAAATGCATACCGGAATGCTGATCGGTTAGTAGTAATAGTAATTCGGCTCCGTTGTGACAGTGCCGCATCGCGCACGCGCGCCGTTAACTTGGACGATATCTTAACCCCAACTCGCCAGCATTGCTAGGCTCCGGCTCATCCGGATCTAGTACCTCTACTTACAATTATACAAACGGGTAACGAGTCCATAGAATTTTCCCTGACCTATCCACGCCTGTCCCAGGGACGGACTCCCGACAGTCAGCCAGATTAGTATAGAATGCAGTAAACATTTCCGCCTTCGCGTCTCCGTCATCCTACACTCAACGTGCATTAAGTAAAGGCGATGGTATGTGTAGATCAAGTCAATGCAGTCGAGATACGGGATGCCTGCTGTACCGAGGATCATCCAACATCCTCTAGTTTCCTCGGGGGTTGAAGAACCACGACGCGCGCTTCGCTAGGGTCGGACCGGCCCATCAGCATGTGTCCCACACTCAAAAACGCATGTACGTACCACCTCTGATACGGGCGCAACAACCGAGAATGGACCAAATCCGATGGAATGATCAGCTGCGCTTCCCAGGAGCTTAACTCTATCACTTACCCTCCTTCCTCGTTCTGGATCCTTGTCAACGGATTAGCTGATGATGACCCACTTCCACTTGCTTGCGTAGAAGCACCACTGTTCCCTGCAGTTGCCGCAGAGCCGCCACCGCCACGCAGTGGCTTAGCGATTCGGCCAAAGCTCAACGTCGAAGCGGTGGACGCTTTTTGAGCTGCGAGTGCCGATTCGTAAGCAGCAACAACTTGTAGATTATCACTTAGACCTTACCACGCGCTTGCTCTAGGCGTTCCTTCACTGACTGTAGTTGCGTCTCGAACTTCTGGTTTTGAATAGCCAACCGACGATCGGCGTCCTGGAGGAGGGTCTCCAAATTCTGGATCCGCTCATTCCGTGCAAGCAGTTTTCGCTCAGCAATCCCGGCTTCCTTCTTCAGTGCCGAGTTCTGATCCACAAGCTGCCGGCCATGAGTCAGGTAAAACATGATCACCGAGATTAAGTGCCTACCTGCTTCTGTACTACCGTCAACTGCTCCAAGTTTCGCTCAAGGAACGCCATCTTCTTTTGCTGAGCTTTGTTATTGCTGTTCCGAATAACGTTGTTGTACTGTTCCTTAATCTCATCCAATTGGATCTCCAGTTCAACGACCTGCCAACAATGTCGTGAATATTGGTTCGCACAGTATACCGAACGACTCCACCTTTTCACAACGGTTCGACAGATCCCGCATGAGCGATTTCTTGACACCCTCAAACTCTGCAAGTTGTACATTGATTGCTTTGCGGGTGCGCTCCAGGTCTTGAGCGCTTTCAGCCAGACTTTTGCCTCCCTCGATACCTGCAGATGTCACAGCGAAAGCGCGCTATGCAGAGTGGCATTGCTTTCAGTTGGAATGAATCGATGGCCAGAGGATCGCATACCTTCAGCTCTTCGTTAACATTCTTCATGCTATCGATCGTAGCGTTAAGGGAACGGATTTCATTCGACTTCAGCTCAAGTTGTTGTTTGAGATCGGCAACCTCGGTAATGCTGGCCTCCCGCCGAGCGGCATACTGAGCTTCGAGTTTATTCTGATGGTTAGAAGTCACACCATCATCATGTACTGATGTCATCCGAATCATCCGAAAGCATACCTTAAACTCCGTCATTGAATTTGCGATGTCGGCATTACTCGTCTCCTCGTCGTGGATGGTTTTCTCTGTTCACTAATGGCGTAAGCTTCTAAAAGGGTCTGGCATAATTCAGACGTACCAAGAAGCTCTTCGTACTCCGCCTCAAGGGTGGACAGGCGACCCTCTAGCTCGTCACGGCGTCTAGTGATCATTTCATTTTCCTCCTGACTTTGACGCAGACGATCAAGAGTCTCGCGAACCAAGGATTGGGTTTCAGCGAGCTGCCTTCTTGCCATGACCACATCATCGACGGTAAGGGACGAGATGGTTGCATCGGAGTCGACACTGTCGAGCTTGGCAAGCAGATGGCGAAGCTGTTCGTCCTTCTCCGAGAATGCCCCTTGCTACGCGAAGAGTGAGCCTTCTACAACGTCATGTTCACAGAGAACACACCGCATCAAATTTGGCCATCATAAGCGCCATCTTTTCTTGTTTCCGCTTTTCTTTGTCCTCCGCGGAAGCGTCTTTCTGCGCATTACGAAGATCGCTGATAATCTTCTTGAGTTCATCCAACTCGTTCTTGGAATCCTGGTTCTGCTCTCTCAAAATGTCTATCGTGATGATACTTTCTTTGTTATCGTAATCGAGGCGCTCGAGTTGCAAACGGAGCTCGTTTAATTGGGTGGACATTGCTTTGTTCTCCTATAATAATCGCTGTAGAAGAAGAATTCAAGATAAGATTAGATGTTACCTTGGAGACTGAGACTTCTTGTTCCCTCAGGAATGCAAGTTCTTCTCGGAGCTCCTTGACAAGTTTCTCTGTAGTAGCTAGAGCACTCTCTTTCTCGGCCAACAGGTCGCTAAGCTCATTTTCCCTACGCAAGAAGTCCTCCCGTTCGTCCTTGTCCATGCCAATGACAGTAGGTGTCTGTGGTCTACTGTCGATATCCGATCTAAGGCCCTCTAAGATAGGGTTGACAGGAGTCATACTCCTGGCAGTTGATGGGGTGGGTGACGAAGCAGGCTTCTTGGAAGCGCCAACCGAGGAGACGGGCTTGTCTGGGGTAGCCCATTCGCTTTGTTCTACGGATCCACCCGAACGCCATACAGCAAGCTCGGCCTCCAGCGCCTGTATGTAGGCCAGATGTCTGGTATTCGCAAGCTGTGCTTTCGAAAGGAGCCCCTTGAGCTCGAGTGGCGAGAGTTCTTGGTTGACACGAGCAGTATTCTTGATCGACTTCGCGCGAATACCGAATCGAAGGGTTGACAAGGTCTCGGCTTCATTGTACGCTGAGGGAGAGCAATTGATGATAAGCGTCGTTCGCGAATTGCCGCCCAAGGATTCTTGCAGTATACGCGTTAGCTTCGAATCACGGTATGGGATATGTTTGGCCTGAAACAGTAACCAACTTCGAGTCACAAGCCTGACTTCACTGGAGAGTTCAAACTACTTACCTTCGAGTCTGTTAGAGCATTAATGACCATGCCAAGAGCCGAGAGAGATTTGTTAATCTTCTTAGCTTCTTCAAGAGTCTGGCCTGAAGCTCCTGTCTTTCCGACTTTTTCGGATCCAGCAAGGTCCACGAGGTAAAGGTTACCACTCTTTTGAGCGCCAGTCTCAGTATTTCGCTGCTGAATGGTGATGAGAAAAATTGAATGTGAACGGGAACTCTCGGCATTCATGTCTATCGGAAAGCAAGATCATAATCCACTACACCAGTACACTGAAGTACAGAACTTACTCGTGGAAGTTACTACTCGTGCTGCGCCTCCTTGGCGCATGATCTCATAGACTTCACGAGCACTACTGACATAATAATCCGAGAGGTTCTTGACATATACACCTCGCGATTTTTCCTCGTGGACCTGTAAATTATCGTTTTGGGCTGTTAGACCAAAGACAATCAGTTGCACTCTGCGAGAGAAAGGACGAGAGACAGCTCACGCGCCAGCAAGTCGCGTATGCGTTCTAGATAAATCTCCATGTATGAAACCTTGACCATATACTCCAAATGAGCATCCGACTCTACTATTGATTGGAATATTTGTTCAGTGATCCGCGGTATGATGCCTTTAAGCTCCTCTGAGTCTATATCAGCGCCCTGGGAGATCGATGAGCGAATGAGATGATAGTCGGCAGAAACTGCTTGCCATCATGGTGAAAGTTTTGCCACTACCAGTTTGGCCGTAGGCAAATACGGTTCCGTTGTAACCATCGAGCACATCTGAGTAGTCCGTCAGCAATCTGGGGTGGGGACATCAAGATTCGCGATAAGGGAGGACAATTTCGCTTGCTCGACTGACGCAAATTTCTCGAAGACACTTACCTCTGACGATGCTGTCCTCGGAGCATGACTGCGTTAATGAACGTGAATTAGACGTGAGGTTCGGAGAACTTACTCCTTGACACCATAATCGAAGACTTCCTGTTGCTTCGTGCCCATTGGAAATACCCTATCGAATGTGAAGCCGTCCTTCTCTGGCCCAGAAACAGCCTGCGAGTTGCGCATCATAGCTGTTTGGAGGTTGTCATCGAATGACACGACGATCTCGCCACCTTCTCGTAGTTCGAGCGCATTTGGGGGACGGAACCTGTGTGTTGAGTGTCAGTACGACGAATGAGTGTGCATAGTTGGGTGGCCGAAGACGTACCGACAGACAACTTTGATATTAGTAGAGGATGCCATGATGGACGATCCGTGGTTAAAGGGAAAGAATCTAAGACGCGGTCACGACGAGCGCAGGGGTATATGATTGGCGTTTAGGACGGGGGGTGTCGCGGTGAAAGAGCAGACAACACGCTGAAAATGTCATGTATTTCTAGCGGTGGCTGAACATGAGATTTACTAACTACTAAGTACTCGACATGGCCAGAGTCTGTTTCCATCTGGACTGGCCAACGCAGATCCGACATCTCAAGTAACCACCCAGGTGTTCTTGCACCGGAAATAGTGCGGTACAGTTGCAAGAGGAGAATGCGATAATTAAACCGTCACTCTCAGGGTCAATCGTCATCACTCCCCTCGGACGGGGGTGCTGCTACGGGTCTGCTTGAAGAAGCAGCCGGACGACGAGAAACATGATCCTCCTTTTGAGCAGCATCAGCAGCATCAATCCACTCCGAGTATATGTCGACGGGCTCGGTCAGATCTGATGCAGTATTGAAGATTGACGGTGATATAAGAATGGCGAGGCTCACGGTTGACTTTGCTTTGATATCGCTGGTCGCAGACCCTGCATACGAGCTGCGCAATCCCCTCCTTTCTGTCGAGTCTAACGGTGACCGACTTGTCGTGGTGGCAGAACAGACATGTGAACGCGGTGTCTATGATGGTCCATGGATGAAATCCAGCGCATTATAACTTGAAACTTGGTGCAAAGACGTACCGAGTGGCTCTCTCCGCCGTGCTGCGCTTGCTGCAGCGGGTTTCCTGGACGATTTCTTGCGCTTTCCCATCTTCTGTATCCGCTGATAGTCAGAGCTAAGACTTGTACTCGGACTCGCACGCGCCGCACCGCCACCTGCACGTGACCCGGACGCGTGTGGGCGTTGATTCGACGCGTTCGACCACCACTATCACCAACTCAATGGCTGCCCGTCGGCCCGCCTCTTCTCGTCCAAAGCCAGGTATTCCTCAAGCCGTCTCTAGAACACGCACGGCGACAGCCTCGTTGCAGAGCGCACCGCCTCCGACCGACGAACGCATCAAGCCCGATCACTTAGCAACTTCTCTTGCATTAGCGAGAAGTGCAAAATCGGGCGAACAAGAAGATGGTGAAACACACATTCAGGTCGTCACTCGATGTAGAAGACGCTCGGATCGCGAAATTCAGGAGAATTCACCCATCATCGTCAGCTCCCATGGCGCTAAGAGCAAGGAGGTCACGATCGAAACCTCCGCACCAGTGTCCAGCCTGGGCGTCGTAACTTTGCCGCCAACTCGAACGTACCCTTTCGATCTCGTATTCGGTCCAGAAGCGGACCAGGCAATGATTTATCATGAAGTTGTCAATCCATTGCTCGACGAAGTCCTTACGGGCTACAATTGCACCTTGTTTGCTTACGGGCAGACCGGTACAGGAAAGACGTGCGTCATCCAGCCATCCACATTACACCTTTGCTGCTCACACCAGAAGATAGATACACTATGCAGGGCGATTTAACACCCACGCCGATGGGCAATCCTTCCGCTCAAGCTGGAATGATACCCAGAGTATTGTTCCGCTTATTCCACCAACTCGAGTCATCGACAGCCGATTATAGCGTCAAAATTTCGTTTGTCGAGCTATACAACGAAGAGCTACGAGATCTTCTTGCCAACGAACTCTCCGCTCCCGCAGGTTCCACCCAACCGATGGGCAAGGGGGGTCCGACTGACGGCCAAAGCGGACTGAAAATTTTCGACGATGCTAGCAAGAAAGGCGTCTTCATTCAAGGTCTTGAAGAGATGCCTGTAAAGGACGCGGCCGATGCCCTCGCCCTTCTGACCAAAGGCAGCCACCGTCGCCAGATCGCAGCAACCAAGTTTAACGACCATTCTAGTCGCTCTCATTCCGTGTTCTCTATTACGGTCCACACCAAGGAGACTTCGTCGATAGGGGATGACCTCTTAAAGGTCGGAAAACTTAATCTCGTTGATCTGGCTGGGTCAGAGAATATAGGTCGCTCCGGTGCCGAGAATAAGAGGGCAAGAGAGGCTGGCATGATCAATCAGAGTCTCTTGACTCTGGGACGCGTCATCAACGCTCTTGTCGATCGCTCACCACACGTGCCATATCGAGAGTCTAAGCTCACCCGTCTTCTCCAAGATTCGTTGGGGGGCCGCACGAAGACTTGCATCATTGCAACCATCTCTCCAGCAAGGTCCAATATGGAGGAGACACTTTCCACCCTTGACTACGCGATCCGAGCCAAATCCATTCGCAACAAGCCCGAAATCAACCAAAGAATGACGCGAAACTCTCTCTTGAAGGAATACGTTGCTGAAATCGAGAGACTCAAGGCAGACGTTCTAGCGGCCCGGGAGAAAAATGGTATTTTCTTTTCCGAAGAGACATGGAACCAGTTGAGCGCCGAGCAAGAACTCAAGCAGACCGAAATGGAGGAAGCGAAGAAGCAGGTGGAGATCATAGAGAGTCAGCTACGGAGTGTGCGGGAAGAGTTCGAACAAAGCATAGCGTTGTTGATGAAGAGGGATGGGGAGCTGAAGGAGACAAAAGAGAAGTTGGAGGAGACGAAAGGAGAACTCGATGTGAAAGAGGGTCAACTCAAGTGGGTAAAGAGCGCCTTGGAAGAAGAAGTCGTTGTTCGGCAGGCCTACCAAGTCAATGAAACCAGACTCGACGGCGTCGCTTGTGGGTTGAAGCAAGTCGCCACAGAGAGTATCGATGATCTCGGTGCCCTGTTCGATAAAATTCGTGAGGGGGTTCCTTCTATGGTGATGATATAGTTGACAACCTCGTCCAGAACGCAAAACAAAGACTTTTAGTTCTAATATCAAGGCGGTATCGTCTCACGGGAGATCAATTACCAACGAAGTGACTACCCTTTTTGTGAAGCTCAACGACTTTATGAAGACCGCTGGCCATTCGACGGAGAACCTTCGGACCGAAGTGAAAGCATACCACACCAAGGAGCACGAAATAATGACCGCCCATTCTGAACGCATTGACCAGCAACTGCAACGCATTCACGACGCTTTACGCGTAATCAACGCCAAGGACGACGCGTCTGCAGAAGCGGTGGGTATTATGCAGAACGCGGTTAAAGAGTCTCAGGATACGGTAAAGAGCTCGTTCGCTGCTTGGTCGGATGGCCTACGCAAGAGCTCTCAAGTGCTTTGCAACGAACTGTACTCCACAAATCAAAGTAACTTTGTCGCCGTACGTTTAATCTTGAATTGACCAATAGAAAGGCTGAAATCAACCCTTAGGTGGAAAGTGCACTCAGAGCGATGGGCTCCCTCATTGACACGGCCGTCGACGAAGCTCTATTGTTCGTCAAAGCAGAAGGTGAATCCAATCTGCAGGCCAGATCAATCACCGAAGAGATGTCTCGGGTCGAAATTTCCTACCTTCAAGCCCAAAACGCCCAGCTCTTACGAACATTTGAAATGGAGAAGGTTAGATCCGAGAAGGCGAAGGAAGAATTGGTTCAAAACATCTCTGGCCTTCTTGGTGATTTTGTAGCTACACGGCATCAAGAGCTCAGCGAGGCCTTTGGCGCTGTCGCGAAGGGGAACGTAAGGGTGGAGGAAGAACTTGCTAAGTTCGGGCAGCAACACGAGCGACTGGTCAGTCACGCTAACTCTCGTGGGGCCGAACTTTCTGCATCATTTGCACGTAAAGGAGCAGAAGGCAAGAGATTACGTGACGGAGCGATAAAGGTGGTTTTCGTTTTTTCATTCAATGTCGTCGACATGTCTAATTAAACCACCAGTCTGTGAGTTCGGCTCAGAACGCGTTCAAGGAAGGACTTTCGACGGTACAGCTGTCCACGGCTACAGCGACAACAACATACTCTGGGGAGCTCCAGAGACATGGCCAGACCTTTCAGACATCGTTTGCAGGTGCTCTTGACCGACACAATAGGGCAAAGAGAGCTCGCATTGAGAGTACAGATGTGATGGTGACGGACGTGCAGGTTGACTTGAGAAACATGCAGCGGGGATTAGCCTCAAGCTTGAGGAACGTGGAAGGATACACTACTCGTGTGGCGTCAGAGGTGGGCCACTATTTGATGCTATTGACTGTCGGTTATAATGTTATCGCTTGTAGTGTGCAAATCTGGCCGAATCAACGGAGAGGCACTACAAAGCGGTTACAACTGGCTTAGGCATCGTTCAGCAAACGTCACGATCACTCCTCGAGCAAGCCACGCGGGAGGACATTCCCACTGGGATGACGCCCCGAAAACGAGTCTGGGAATACGCCGATGGCTGGGAACTAACCAAGAATCGTGACGTTATTCTGCAATCCTGGAGAGGGGGCGCGATGAGTGTCAGCACCACTCCACTTTCTGTGACACAAGCTCTGCCCGGGGAATCGCAGGACACGCCGTACGAGGACATGCAAACAGATGGAGGCGACACACAGAGCGACAAGGATGAGGACGGTGATGTTACGGCTACTATTTCTCCTCCCGCTCTGGAAAACGAGACACCACGACCGCCGACGCCACCAGTGGTGTCCTTGTCCATGTCGACGTCGTCTTCAGCGACGCTCCCTGTCGCGCAACAATTGTCCGCACCGGCCCCTCATCCGGCTGTGGCATTGAAGAACCCCCGAATCACAAAACCCGGGTTGCCAACGGCAATGGGAGCATTGGTGGATCGCCCGACGAATATTCTGGGTCCGAGAGGATCACGAAGGGTGCGATGATAGTGATGTATATATATATATTTACTTGAATACTCGACATCTTGATACTTTTAGAATCGTGTATCCTGCCATTGGATTACCTAATATAGCCCAAGAGGCAGGGCAGGCTGAGCGAGCGGCGAGCGCAGCAACTCGTTCAACGTTGGTTCATACATCGCACAGCAGCGCAATGGCAGCAGCAGGACTGAAAAGTGAGACTATTGTCCTTGTATTCGAGAACAAACTTGGCTAACGCAGAAATGAAGCCGTCATCCTCTTATCCTTTGTCCTCGCCGTCGGATTCTTGCTCATTATCCTCTCATGTGCACTTTGGACAAATTGGCTGCCTCTCTTGGTCGGTGAGTCCGGAAAGTCGACCATCAGGAGGCCCATGACCCACATGTTCCCCCAGCTCTCACATTCGTATTGGCACCTCTTCCCAACGCACTCTTCTCACACTGCGGGGGAGACGAGTTCTCGTCATACGAAGTAAATGCAGGTCCTATCGACCTCGGACGCTTCATAACTTCCATAATCGTCGTCACCGGATTCGCGTTACCTATCGTTCTTACTCACTCGGAGGTGATCAGACCAGGGGCTTGTGCCATGTCGATAATTGGCGGCGGGTGTGTGCTATCATCCTTTCTAAGCTTCGATTTCTGACGCTCCCTTTTGTCAGACTGGTGTACGGGACAATCATGGCCTACTCAGCAGCCTTTAGGGAAGACATCTCCGAGTTCGATTGAAAGATGCCCGTAGCATAATTATAACCCATCGCTGGACATATGTGACTACTACAATAATTGACTGTCGTTTATGCAAAAGTCCCCAAGGCGTTACAAAATATGAGCGCAGAGTGAGTGAACAGAACGAAACGTTGAAAACAATGCCAGAATGCTAGTATTCGTCCACGTCTTACTTACGTATTATTCAACTCCATGTCAGGTTTCCCTACACGAGCTGCAATGAGATTTACCATCTTGAGTAGTAGCATGATTTTTGGCGAAACGGTGTCCAGCGTATGGTTATGGATCTCCTGGACCTTACCAAAAACTTCCTGTTGGATGTCGCCGAGTTTTGGACCAATTTTTTCCCTGAAAAGGCCATCGAGTCGACTGTCGAGCGACTCGATGATGTGGTCCGCAGAAGGCAAATCGTTCACTATTTGGCCAGGAGATGTCTGTGAAATATAGGCCTGCACTGCTGCTGCTAGGGCCTCGATTTCTTTGTCACGACGTAACCAATCATCTTTGGATTTCATGTGATGAAGAACATCCTATAATAACAAACAGTCGGATCGGCTTTCACACCCAAAGACGAAGACGATAAACAAACCTGGTCAATCCTGATTTTGAACTCTTGGTTCTCTACTTCCAGTGCCCTGCACTGAACTTCCAAAACATTGACCTTCGTGATCAAATCTGCAACCTCCACGGCAAGCGCCCCGATTTCTTCGCCCGTCAGTGAAACAGCGTTCACAAGTTCTTTGTTCTTCGAATTGACGACAGCCTCGATCTCCGTTTGAGATACCTCTCTCGGGTGTGCGACAGGTGGGTACAGTCCATCTTCCTCTTGCAACCGAGAATCTATGTGAAGTTCGATCTCGTCTGCAATAATCGCGTCGCGTTGCGTAATGTCATTCTCGAGATTGACAAGGCGACCCTCAAGCTCGATGAGTTTGTCGCGGAATTCATCCAACTCCTTTGCCGTGACCTCAGCCATGGTTTCTGTGGGGCCACTCGTGGACTGTACAGGTGTATTCGCTTCTCCGTCTATCCTTCTTCGTTTGGAAGGACGATCTGCATCTTCCGTCCAACCGGACGTACTCGACGCGCTCGTCTTGAAGAGCGCTTCACAACTACTTTTCACATCCTCCAGCACACCCCGAACCTCCAAAACGTGCTTCTTCGCCTCCGTTAGCGATTTCTCCATCTCCGAAACACGCGAAGTCCTTAGAATGGGCCAAAACCCGCTCCCGATGAGCTTTTGAATAGCTTCGTTGACCTCTGTGCGCTTAGTCGTCATCTGTGACTCCAGCGCCGTCTTTTGGGCAGCAAGGTGAGCACGGTCTGCTTCCTGCATATTATTAAACAGGGAAGACCCGGAGAGCTGGCGAATTTGGGAAAGGTCTGACTCCAGTTTGATGAAGTCACGACGCGATGTGATCGAAGAGAACATGAGACTGCGCCAGAGCGTGTGAGCCAGTGTGCATCAAGTATGAAAGAGACCTACTCGATTCGCTCATGCCATGCCGATCTCTGTTCCTCCATAGTCAGGTCCTTTAGTCCTTTGGATGCGGCTCCCGCAGTGCTAGTCGACGGCTGACCAGAAGCAAACGGAGGTAACTTAGGTATCGCGGGCAGTTGAGGTGGCGGGGGCGGGGGCTGCATTGGTGGTGGCCTTGGAGGTTCGGGTGGAGCCATAACACGAGGCCCGGCGGGTGGCATTTTGGGGACGTCAGCTCGCTCTTTGCCTTTGTCTTTGTCTTTGCCCCTGTCGACGGATCTCGAGCGTGAACGGTATGATGTCGAAGGAGCGGAGTCCCGGCGTGAGGAAGAAAAGTCCTTGACGTGATATGACTTTTGTAACTTTTCGAGTTGGTCGGAAGACGATGAGATGGCACTGGGAGAGATCATTCGCTTAGTGTTGCCACTGGCGGAAGAGCCGCGAGTGGTCGTGCTGCCCTTTCGACTTGAGGGAGAAAATGCGCTCGATTTTTTCATCTCCCGCTCCCTTCGTTCTCTGTCTCTGTCTCCGTCTCTGTCTCTATCCCTGTCCCTATCCCGTTCTCTCTCTTTTCCCTTCTCCCGGTCACGGTGATCTCTTGAGCGATCAGAATGCAGAAGAATGTAATAGAAGTCGTCGTCAGAGTCGGCCACAGTGTCGGATCTGGGGGGAAGAGAAGGTTGAGCAGTCTCCCATGCACGCTCGTGCGGGTGTGCAAAATGGCAGGCACTGGCATCTCTCCAACACCCCTTCGTCCCGTCCTTCGTGAGACGCCTTGGCCGGCCGTAGTCGTCATAGAGCTATTGAGCAGGCAGTGTCAAGCATGGCGAGTCGGTTGTGTAGTAATAAAATAAAATAAAAACACATACGTTACAACGTCGTTCTTTCGCCATCGTTTAGGAGACCCAAGTAAGAAGTTGCAATATGGGTAGGATAGCGTGGTATATGATACAAATGGAGGTTAGTTCTCGGATTGGAAGTTCTTTCGGTAATGTCAACGTATATTAGGAGCCCAACGCGCGGAGTTCCTCAACCGGGGCAGTGTGCTCGAGCTCCTGCGAGTCCAACCACCGTGAAACCTCTGCGACCATGTTCATCGCAGGTTTTATCCTGCCCCACAACACTTGGATCGCTTCCGCTTGAAGGCGGTCAGATGCGTCGACAACATTCTGCTGCATTGACTCGATGGTCGGCCGAACTTCCCGCTCATAAAACTTGTCCAAGGTTGCCTCGAAAGCAGGTTGAATGCTTTCCATCAGCTTGTCTCGTGAGTCATGATTGGTAGGTGATAGCGCTTGCTGCGCAGCAACTCCCGGAGGTCGCGAAGCAACCAACTGCTCGAATTGATCTTGTATCTTACCCAGTTGTTCATCCGCCTGTCGACCAATTGCTTCCTTCTCCGCAACCATGCATTGCATCTGCTAGGAACGAAACTCATTCTCATATCTGACCAACGAATGACGCCGCTGTCTACCTTTCTGTGTGTTTCCTTGCTTGTCGAAAGTTCTTCCTCTAGCTCCTTGACCCGCCTAGTTGTTGCATCGACTCGAAGAAGTAGAACACGAATATCTTCCACTGCTTGTGGCACTTTGGCATCCAATTCTCTGACATGGTGGGCCGTCTCCTCTATCTTCATCAGGGCAGCGGGCGGAATGACGATCTCAGGGCGTGGTTGAGACGCAGCATGATCGATCTCGCGCTGACGTGCCACCCGTAAATTCGCGATTTTTGCCGTTAGGAGTTCGTCAATCTCAGAGCGAATATTACGCGGGCGACGAAGAGTCAGTTCCGCCTGCGCTTGATCCAGACGCTCTTCGAGGTCCCGGAATTGGCCTCGTAACGTGTCTATGGAAGAGGAGTTGGCGGCTGAAGGTGGCTTTTGTATGTCGTCCATTCTTGCATCGTTATTGTCCTTGAGAACTTGTGCGACAAGGAGGGCCCGAGCCTCGTCAACAAACCCTCTGGACTCCTGGACAAACTTTTGTGCCTCCTGGTCAACGTTGTAACGTTGTCCCAGTTCGAGGTTGGATGAAAACATATCATGGAACTCCACGAGTGACGTGATTGCGGCAGAGAGTTTTTCCCTTTGAGTGGCGACTTCTTGGTCGCATTCGGCGCGTTGACCATCAAGTTTCTTGCGCCCTGCCTCGCCTATGCGTGCATAACAGGCAGATTTTTGTGTGCGGAACCAACGATCACGTTTAGCCTCAGCTTCCGCGAGCATGAACCGTGCCCTAACTCCTCGCTCCCACGATCTTGTCAACACAGTGAGCAAGAGAAAAGGTTGCAAGAAAGACAGGACATACTTGATATATTCCTTAAAGATATCTGCTTTGTCATCAAAGGCGACGTCGCGCTTGCGTTTGACACGGGTAGAGTCGGTGGGTGTTATCGCAGTAACGGGAGTCGATATAGTTGCAGGGGTCGGTGCCGCGGCGTGGTTAGAGGTACGAGAGCTTCCCCACCTGTTGGTAGCCAAAGGTTCATTGTTTGTCCCTGTAATCTTGCGTTCCCTGTTCTCGTTGTCCGGAATACGAATGCGGGGTGGAGGGGGAACGACCTTGCGCTTCGCCTTCTGCGAGGCATCCTGCTCGACCGGTTTGTCTACGATCATTGCATCAGAAGTGTCCATGGAGTTGGAGTTGTTCCCCCAACTTGCACCCCATCTGTCCTTCCATGTGATTCCTGCGTCCTTGTCTGCATCCCCCCCTCCCCCTCCCCTCCCATCGTTCTGTGTGCTTCCCCACGCAGAGCCCCCGACCTTGTCTGCGCCCTCTACATTTC